>CABFWO010001483.1:35595-64614 GCA_902155825.1 Timema genevievae | reverse complement strand
GGGGGGGAAATGATCTGGCAGCTTTAATTTATTTTTTATTTTTTTTAGACTCCTGATCTTGTTCATCGAACTGGTATTTTCCTTCGTGGCTTTTTTTTTTAAAATCGCTTTATGACACTTATCTCTCGTCTAATGAATCGCTTCTTTTAGATCTCTCTCAACTTAATAAATAGACGACAAGGAATCAGAAGGTGAACCTTGTCAGTTTCCATTTGTCAGGCTGGCTCGATTCAGTAGAGCGTCCGGACTTGATTCATAAGTCCTTGGATCAATTCTAGGTGGTCTATTACTCGTTCTAAGGTTAGGGAAACGAATACATCTTTAACTAAACTGGCTCATGAGGACTCTAAGATAGGGCCTACACAATTCTAACACCAACATGGGCATAAAATAAATATATTTTTGTTTTCCTTTATATTTTTGGAGGAACAACCATTCTAAAATCAATAAATGATGTTCGGATACATACGTTTTCGGTTGTTGTTTTTTGTTTGTTTTAGTATCGCGTCCGGGTTATACGCTTATGTAATAATTACGCTGGTGGTTTTAGGAATGAGGAGGGTAAAGTTATATTTATAGTAAGTGTGTGGCCTGGCGGGAGAGTGGAAAACCATTTTGGAAAAACCACCCTCAGTACACTTAACCGAGATTCGAACCTATTTCTCCCCGTTATGGGCAGTCTAGTCTACTGCTAGAGTGGCGAGTTAGACCATGCGGCCACCGAAGTGGTTAATTTACGTACACATCTTACATAATACATACTCCAAAGTAATGGTTTTTTTAAATGGTTGTTTTTGGACAGTATCAGTAAAGTATATCCATCAAATGGAGCACTATATCTACAGTCCAATTTTTGTAGTAAGAATCAAATATGACAGCTAGAAAAGCTACTTTCACATATTCATACCTCAAGTCATGTGACCTAAAGCTGTCACTTTTGATAGATATTATCAATACCTATAAAATAAAACTAATAACTTAGTAAACTGTTTGCAATGTTGACCGTAAAAAAATATGTTTGTATTTTCTTAAATGTTGTGTACACAATGAAAGTGATAGGGAAATAGAATGAAACTAATGAACTAGCACTAAAACTGTAACTGTAATAACGCAATATTGAGAACATCCCGGGATGGCCTACGGTAAATTTTGCGCCCGGGTGAGATTGATTTTTGGCGCCTCCCCTATATAACCGGGGGGGTAGTAAGAAACTATGGAAATAATCCCCCAAGTCTAACAGCTCCAAACCTTACGTAACCTGGGCGTGATATGAAATTAGTCCCCAAACCTAACATAATCTTATCACACTCAGGGTTACTTTAGGTTAAGTTGGAGGTATCTTTGGCGTCCCCTTTAAGCCGACGCCCGGTTCGCCCAGTCCTCATGCCGCCACTGAAGACAATCATTATTTTGACAGTAGGTCTTGATTGTTTTGAAGCGGGAGTCCATGCCTTGATTGTTTTGAAGCGGGATGGAATGGTAACTATCTGAAGAATGTGTATGCTTTCAAATTGTATGCATTTCTTTAGAAAATAGAGGACAAAATCAATCGTATTTTGGGGACTGTATGTTATTTTTTGTGTGTGCTCTAGTACAATGTTGAGTTTAAATACTCTTCAATGGTCGAATGGTTTAATACGTCACCATCGTGATAGAATGGACTGCCGATGATGGGGTTCGAATCCCAGTCGGTTGCACAGGATAGTTTTTCCCCTAAATGGTTTACTACTCGTCCTCTACGCTCATTCGTAATTATTGTTGAAATACCTTAAAACGTACCCTTTTCTTCAAGGTTTTTACATAGTTTGTCATTTGGTAGTCTGTACCAAATTTAGAATGTACGACTAGAAAAAAAACATCGAATGAAAAACAAAATTAGTTTATATTTTTTATTCTGTTTTATTCCTCATCAATGTACTTTTATTTGACATCTTTTTTCAAACGTTTATCTCAAGTTACTCAACAATCAAATCTCTCAAAGTTAAGTTCTAGTTTGAAAGTAGGGTCACTATTGAAATGAATAACCCCCTATTTTTTTCTCAAAAGAATGCAGCTTTATCCAAGAAACTTACAAAAGGCTCTGAAAATTTAAAAACCTCAACGATTATTATTCAACTCTTTTACTAACGTGTTTCAAAATGATCTTCGAGGCGAATATATACCTATTTTTTTCAATCCAAGAAGAAGAATGACATAAGAACATGTCTCCTTTTTAATGGTTCCCGAAATAATAAAATCGTTTTTCATCGTAAAAAAAATGTTTTTTTCTATTCACAATCGTTTCAGCAACATCTTGTCACGCGAGTTGATTTTTAAGAAAACTCCCTCCCCCTCGTCATAGTCGCCCTTAGAGCTGGCCTAGGAAACTCCACAAGATGAACTAAACGGAGATGTCATGTTTTTCCATCTAGCGAGAATCTTTTTCCCACCTCGCTAGTTCGTTGAGAGTTTTTTTTTGTATGTTTGCGTGCGCGCGCGCGCTAATCCAAATTTGACAGTTTGTCCTTTGACGGACAGTTCCATGTCATGGGTTGACATCTGTCAACGTACAGATAAAAAAGGAATTGGGGGGGGAGTTGGACGAGAAAACACCAGTTCCATGCAACTATTTTTTATTTTTTTTGACATAGAGAAAGGGGGAAAAAAAAATCTAGTATCTCCTTTCTGTCCCCGGCTATTTTTACGCCTCGTTGATTCTCACTTGTCGACCCTCTCCCCCTAAACCCTCTTCTTTAACAAACTCGAAGTAGAGGGAAGGAGACAGACGGATAGAATATATATAAAGTGAGAACGGGTAAGAAAAAAGTTTTGTAAAAGAAGTGAAGGGTTAGCGGATTGAAGGGAAGGGTCAGAAGACTTCTTATGAAAGTGAAATAAGTGGTCTTTGCGGTGAAGAGATTCTCTCTCTCTCTCTTTATCTCTCTTTCTCCCTACCTATTATTGAAGACGCTGTATCACATTTATAATAGCTATCCGACCGCTCGGTGTAAGTAAAAAATAGTTCTTGGCGATTTTACATTATTTTAAAACACGTTACTCGTTTTTTTTTTAACAACGACTTTAAATATCCGTAAATGTACTCGATATCTTAAGCTATACTATTACGAACTTTTTCTGCACGGATCAGATCGATTTTTTTTTCTTTCTTTCCAGTACTTCGTGATTATAAAATAACATCCAATCATGAATGATACATTTATTTTTATGGGCAGCTATGGCCCAAATACTGGGAGTACCGTAATTGGTCACGTACATTTTTGAATACTTGCCGTGTGCTGTATAATCGTGTTAGGTAAGTAAGTATATCGTATTTTACATGGAGATATAACAGTACAGTAGCCCCATGGCTTCTTTGGTGCTGACTGACAGCTGACGGCTTTGAAAAGCTACCAGACCAAATTATGTATCCCTACGCCTAACCATATGATCTGCAAAAACATGTGTTTAGCAGCTGTCACTTCTGACAGTCAAAATTTAGGTATATACCTAAATGTTGACTGTCAGTTGTCAGCTGTGAGCTGTCAGTCAGCACCAAAGAAGCTATGGAGCTACTGTAGTTGAATATCTATCTATCAAGGGTGTCTTGAAATTGGTTGAAAACTTATTTTCTTCATTTAAAAAGTTTCTCATCAAATATAACTATGCTTATGACAAATATTTAAGAACTGTTGAAAAATATTGTATTTATTTTGCCGAAAAAAAAGTTTGTTGTGAAAAAAGCCTGACCTTTTCTCGCGTCCCCTTCCAACCTACATTAAGGTTATAAAACTGAAGACTTATATATTTTAAGGTTTCGTTTCCAGCCCTACGTGGTACTCCACTGTCCTTTCTCGTAAATTCGGGTACATTTCCTCTAAATTCTATTTCTCTCATTCTTAACCCACTATCGTAACCAACACATAGCCATTTGAACTCTTGAATGATTTATCACTCTTCCTTTTCTCAAATGATGGTACATTTTCTTCTGAATTCTACCTCTCTAATGTCTAATAGAGATGTAGTCTTGAACTAATGAGAGGTGTTTGTATTGCCCCGGGCAGGGTATGAACCTGGATAGCACAAGTGGTAAAGCATTGGCGCTGATCTAAAGGTAAAAGATATAATTTACGTGTTTAAATGTCATTGTTCAACATTTGAAACGCGGTTTTTTTTTAAAATGGTTTACAAAATATTAAAGCTTGGATTATAGAAATGGAGAAAAAAAAATCAATAGATTTGAGATGAGTCGAATCCCATACTTCTAGAATCTGAAACTTAATTTTTTTCCCCCCAATCTCGAATACAATTTTGAATCTTTAAAACTGAACAATTTTAGATATAGGGAAAATATTTAAGATTTAATTATTTTTAAGGCTTGACGCATTTGACCAATGCTAATTTGTTTGTCATGTCTATTACGTCATAGACAACAACACAAAACACTTATTAAAACATTAATTATGTTAATAAAATTCAGGCCTTTTTGGTGGTTTTGTTATTCTCCCAACTACTACACAATTATATTTAATGCTTTTTTCCACCTGTTACAACTTATTAAAATTATTGTTATTTGAAGTCAAAATCTTCATAAATGTATTCGAGATACTTTTTGAGATTTTTACGAATCTCGAAAGTATCCAAGCGTCCCTTCTCTACAATAAATCCTTTTTTCTACCATAAAACACGTTCCCTAAGACAGCGGTTCTTAACCGGATGGCCGTGAAAGGTTTTTAGGGGGTCCTCGAAACAATAATTTAAAATGTTATTTGCTTATTACTGAAGTCAATTATCTTAAATTTTACGTTTTGTAAGAAAGAATTCGATGATGTTAAGCGTAGACTTTCAATTTTCCGGGGTAATGGAGGGGAGGGGGAGCACGGATAATATAAATCATTAATAGTACAAATAATCCCCATCTGTTTACCACCATCATTCAAAATTTGCTGCCATTTGTTTCTACTTATTTATGTGAAGTGATTTTCCATAATGATAAATATTAAAATGAAACAGCGAAATCGACTTCTGCATGAGAATAGCTTAAGTAATACAATCGATACAAGAATAGACAAATTAGTGGAAAATGTTCAACATCAGAGGTCCCATTAAATACATTTAGGTAAGCTAATTTCTTTGTTTGTTACTATAATCAGTAAATAAAGCCACTATTTTAGAACAGATCTTAATGATTGACATGTTAGTAAAAACTAGAGGGCAGGAAAAATATTTTAGAATATTTAGGAGGCCGCGAGTAATAAAAGGTTAAGAACCAATTCCCTAAGAGATAACAAGGGTTTGCCATGAATCCGGAGACCTTGGTTTGATCCCGTTTGACAAATATATTCACTCGCTGTATACATGCTTATCCTGCAATCTGATCAGTCCGTGCACCGTGTATTACTATCTGCATATAACTATAACGGTGTAAGGATGAGTTAAGGTAGAACTTAGAGGAAAATAACCCACATTTGCGAGGAGGAAGAAGGGCAGATCGTAAAGAAAAAGACACCTTCATTACACTCATCAGGCAAATAAGACCTACATACCACTTGCCCACCGACACAAGTACCAAACATCGTTATTTGGTTGTTTTGAATACCATTCAGGCCCTTTCTTTTTCTTCTAGATTTATCTCGTCGCGTTTCTCTAGAGGGGAAAAAAAAGACCTGCTTTAGGGTCGTATGTTTGTCTTATGTTGAAACTGCTCGGCTAGGCCGGTTCAACGCAATATATCTATATTTTTTTTTCGCGTGAGCTGGTAATGTTCTAACTATACTCTTGCCTGCCAACATTTTAACTTAGTTTCTTTCTAGTTCTCCATCTCTTTTTTTCTTTTGGTTCGTCTTGTGAGAGTGCTCGAAGATTGCTGTGATATATATATATATATATATATATGTATGTGTGTGTGTTTGTGTGTGTGTGTGTGTGTTTGTGTGTGCAAAAAGAGGGTTAGAAGGGGGTGGGCCATACGTACGCGCTGTGCCTTTAAGAGTTGAAGATATGCATCTTGTTTTATGTGTCTCTCTTTCTCTCTGTAACACACTTTCCTGGCGACAACTGGGTATAGTCTTGAGAAAAGGATATAAAAAGAAAAACAACATCCATATAATATCTCTCGTAATAGATATTACTGATGTTTCGTGCGCCCTTTATTATTTGTCTCCAATATTAATCCAAGGTTCGTTTTACTTGAAGGGGGTGGGGAGAATATATGAATATATACAATTTAAGTTAAGGTGCTAGAATAATTTATCCGGAATGCCTAAACACCAGAAACCAAGAGGGTTTATAACGTTCCTGGGAGAAACTGTCCGTCAGTAGGAGAACAAACAGAGGAGAAAGAAAATATAATTTACAATACGATGTGTTGTGAGCCCCCTATTAAATGGTATAATTCGATTCACAAAGGCCCATTCTACGCCCCTATACTAGTTACCTTTCGTTTCTCGGGAACTAGGGTCCTAAAAATCAACCAAAATATATGGATTTAGACCCAGTAATTTTTCAAAGTTGAAAATGTCGACTTTTAAACTATGTTTGCCAGTGTGTATGTGTACAGGTTCATAGGAAATAGTTTTGTGTTCAATCAAGTGGACACCAAACTCTTGTTCTGTTAAAGGTGTTGTCATTATTATTTAACCTAAGCGCAACATCTGATGGCACTATCTCTGATAGTCCACCTATCCAGCTCCCTTAAGTATGTCATATAAACTTTAAATAATAAATAATATTAACTTCCGTTAACCTTAGCTCAGTAAAGTCAAATTTTCACAAAAGGGCCTTTTAGAAATTACATTTTTTTGCAACCAAAATTGATACATTTTACAAAATTACTTGTTTTATTTTATACATATTAATAGTTCCTATCAATCGACACGGGACAGACGGCTTTACTTCCCCTCCGAAGGAAGTTGTGCTACGTATTTTTATCGCTCAAGAAAAATCCGTCGACACCGGCTGGGTTTGAACCCACGAACATCCGAGTCCTAGGGCGAGCACTTTATCTCAAGACCACCCGCCGAGGTTGATCTCAGTATTCTGTACCAAGATAATTGAGAGCAGAATGAGAGCCCATTATTCGTAAAGAACAACGCGTAGGTTTATAGCTTTGTAAATTCTTGGTTTAATATTTTGAGACAAAAGACGAGACAACAGTTTACAAGCTTAATAGTAGCGTGAATTTTGTTTTTGACCTCCTCTTGAATTTAATTCCTGTCTGTTTGCCCAGCTCCCAACCATATGGATTTATCATCTTTTCAAAACGCATGTTTTTGGTCTCTTTGAATTCATGCCTTTAGAATATAAGGTTTCTACACGGGCCATGTAAGCCTACTAGGTTTTTACCCATATTTACCTTTTGAACAATTTCTCTGTTGTTTTTAAAACAAAAGTTCAGCTCTATACATATCATATAATCCCGTTGCGACAAGTTAGAATCTGGCCTTGGCCTCCAGTTTCAGGAATCAGGTGTGCTAATCGACCGTCCAATAATATCGAACTGTTGACTATTAAATTGAGCACAGATAAATAAATCACTCGGTGAATTCTCTTACCTCAGATAAAGGTCCCACCCTTTTTTCAGTTTATCATCATAGTCTGATAAGAAATCTTATTTCATCTCCTTTTCTATCAAAAGTGGCAATTTTTTATGTAGATTTTCAAACACTTGCTTTGCGGTTCCCTTGTGGACTTTGACGTCGGATTTGTATAAGGGAAGGAGAAAAATAAATAAATAAATAAAAAACTCTCTTCAATCCATCTTATTATAAATTCACACCAGAGTCAAAACATAACCTAGGAAGGTTCCTACTTCTCCAACTCCCCCCCTCCCCCATATTTATTTTTTTGCCAATCTCTTCTGTCTCATATCCCCATGGATTCAGGCGACGTGATTGGTTGCGTGGAAATATTCATTCTGTGAACCGGGAATTGAACGTTCTGCAAGAAGAAAAATAATAATAAGAAAAGCTAAAGATATGTTTTGTGTGTATGTCCTTTTGAAGTGTTCTTTTTATTATTTACTCTCTCGACACGATTTTTCAAGGTGACGTTTCAATTGAAGGTACGTCAGGCCGCATGTTTGGGGATAAAGCGATTTTATTTTTTAGAGAGAGGGGAGAGCGAGGGTGTTGTTTTTTTTTGTTGGGAGGGATATAGTTTTTTTTGCTTGGGGAAAGGTTCGTTCTAAGACGAATCCATTTGATGAGGTCAAGTGGGGTAGTTTTTAGTGACGTATGAAAGTTGAGGAAACTGTGCAGAGATTACGTTGGTTTTCAGTTAAGGTGGTTGAGGAAAATTAAGTATTTTTGCAGTTTTTATATCGCATGTGGATGTCAACAGTTGTTGAATATCTGTCAAGGTTTCCCTGGAATTTAACGACAACGTTTTCTCTTCATTTAAAAAGTTTCTCATCCAATGCCGCTATGTTCATGACAGATATTCATCAACTGTTGATATCACCATGTGAAGAAAACTAAACTCTGTTTCTACTGGAGAAATATTTTATTTATTTTGCCAAAAAAAAAGTTTTGCTGTAAAAACTGCAAAAACACTACCCTTTTCTCGCATTCCCTAGAACCCCCACCTTAAATTTATCTGTCACATTTCATTCACCCACTCCACCCCTTCAGTGTTGAGTAGGGTAACTATGTGGCCTATTATTATTATTATTATTATTATTATTATTATTATTATTTTTCTTGGGAGCATGAAACTCATTGTTATCAAACATCTCTCGTATACATATTATAGATGAACATTTCATGAATCGGTGGCTAGGATGACTAAACGTCAAGCTCATCAAGTTTGGTTTGCAGAGGTGATAGGGAGGTTGGGGTTTGAAACCCGGCTAGGTGTATTGTGGGCCATTTTTCTCAAATGGCTTCCCGCTATCACTAAACAAAAATTCAGATAAATTCCCTCTAAAATACATCTTATATCGTACCTAACACATTAGCGTGGTTAAAATACGTATAACCAAACCAAACCAAACTTAATGAGCTTTTATACACACACACACACACACACACACACACACACACACACACACACATATATATATATATATAAAATAGATGAACATTTCATGAATCGGTGGCTAGGATGACTAAACGTCAAGCTCATTAAGTTTGGTTTGGTTTGGTTTGATTATACGCATTTTAACCACGCTAATGTGTTATATACATATATTAAAAATTCAAGTGGTTGGAAATGAACCAAAAAGTTAGAATACATTAAATATTTTCTTGTCCTGAGATTTGAAAGCTTACTTAACTGCTGAAAGGCCGTTCTTTTTTTTCCCCCATCTCTTGACACGTCGTAAAATGACAAATAGTTTGGGCAAGTAGGGAGGGTGTCTCTTGGTCAACGCCCCCCCCCCCTCCCTCTAGCCCCCCCAAGAGAATATTTTGCAACGTAACGTGACCCTCCTGTCCTGAAGAACAGCAGGAAGGGCGTATCTGAATTAGGTAGCCTCCACACAATGGGCTGAACAGGCACATCGGCTCACGTACCGGTACTTGGGGAGTCATTTTTTTTATTATTTATTGTTTGTGTTAACGAATATTGATGACACCTCCTAAGAGGATAGCTACCAACCGGCCTTCATTTTTTTTTTCGAGGCTAGGTGCAAGTAAGTATCATGTAATATACTATTTAAGAAACCCACATGTGTGTGTCCATTTGTCGTATGCATGTTGCCAATACATTTTCTTTCAAGGTCCTCGTGTCTGATGACCTTTCATCTTCTGAGTAATGATGGTACACGGGACTTGGACGTGATGACGTATTGAACGGCCATGATTCTTTATTTGAAATACAAATAATTGAAATATTCAAACCGCTTTATTTATTTCCTCCGTAGACACAAGTCACATAGAAAAATAAGTATGTACCAACCTTAAGTCAACTAATATGAACAATATTTATTATAAATAGTGAGGTTCAGAATGTTATAAATAATTAACTATTAGGTCTACTTAACTAACTCAGTTTAATTCTGTTTTCAACATTTAATTCAATAAATTAATTTTAGTTATATATATAGGTTAAAAACTATGCAGAAATGGAATTGCTTGAAAATAATATTCGTTCTGAATAGTTTTCAACCTTTTTTTTTAAGACTTCTTCATTTGTCACCCCGTCTGCCCATCAGATCTTCTCAAGTCTTCGTATTTGATTTTGAATTTCGTTCAAAATTCTAGTCTAAATGACCAGAGAAACCTTCCAATCTCGTCATTTCAAAAATCTAGCCTTTATTTGGAAACGGGTTATTTACCTTAGACTCATTTAAAATATACTTAATTTAGCCCAGTATTCTATTTGGATTTGTATTACTAAAGATTTGAACAATTTTATCTATAAAATATTTAAACATTCTTCGTTATTAAATTTTCTATTTGGGTTGGATTAGATTTTGTTATCAGTGTGTTTTACTACCGTTTCAGATTATACGCATACATGATGATTATTATTGGGATAGGAATGAGGAAGGAAGAATTTTAGAGGTAATTTACCTGCTTTTACATGGAAGGAGAGTGGGAAACAATTAGGGAAAAACCACCCTCAATAGACCCGACTGAGATTCAAACCCCGAGCTCTCTGTCATCAGCAGGCCAGTATAACAAGAGACTGGCGCTTTCTAACCAAGGGGTGGGAAATCTATGGCACAAAATTTGGGTGGCACGCCTACATGAACAAAATAAACATGAATACAACTTTATCCAGCGTGATTTTATTGGGGGGTCAATAATATTTCGACAGCCATGTCATTCAATGTCATGTTACAATGGACTTTGTGAAGTCGACGCAACGGCTAGAAATATTCTTGGCTCGTACTGAAGTGCATCTTGTGCGCTATTGAAGACAGCAAGCCATGAACTGAAAATAGATATCTTGCCTGGCAAAGTACAACATGTTTCAACCTATATTATGGAAAATATTATCTAGGCTATTGATTTTAACATTCGTATTAATTTATTGTCTTTTATCCATTTAAAGTAAAAGCACAGAAAGTAACACCTTAAGTTATTGAAATTAATGTGGTCTAAGACATTCACTTTGGACTATAATAAATTATCCTTTTTTTAAATGTATGCATCATTATTATTATTATTATTATTAGTAGTAGTAGTAGTAGTAGTAGTAGCAGCAGCAGCACCGCGTATTACTACCCGTTCGCGATATACGCACTTACGCTAATGTGTAATGGCAGGGTGATTGTGAGATGAAATGGAGGACCTACAGTTTAAAGTGGTATCCGAACCACGGCGGAGCCCTGGCATTCCTCACATTCACAAGTTGTGATTAATACACGTTTTGTCAGAGATGAAGGAAGGGTTTGGCAATCAGACAAATTTGTGCTGGGACCGAGGATTGAGCCCCGGACCCGAGGATTGAGCCCCGGACCCCCAGCACAGAAGTCCGACATCTTACCCCTAGACCGCCAGGTCACCCCTGTAGGCACTATTAACATATTTACAATTTGATTCGAGGTTTTTATTTATCACTTCGTCTTACTACCTGTTCATGTTATACGCATAAGTGATGAATACTTTAATTGGGTAGGGATGAGGAAGGAAGCATTTTACAGGTAATCCACGTGCATTTGCATGGAACTAGAGTGGCATACTATTTGGGGAAAACCACCCTCAGTAGACCCGACCGAGAATTGAACCCCGATCTCTCCGTCATCAGCAGTTTAGTATTAGAGTGACCATTTGGGCACTGAAGTGGGTTAGTAATTTGTTAAATTTCATAATATATTTAACAATTTTTTTAATACTCATTAAATAAATGGTATGGCGCACCGCACTGACTTTCTCCCACGTTTATCTCAAAATAGACATTTACTGAAACCTCAAATTTGTGAAATGAAATAGTATGTCTATACATTGTTCTAGAAACTTTACACCATAGATCATACATGAAATAATATACACTGTTACCTACTCTATGGCATTAGGAACTAGGAACACTGTTATAGAAAAATTGAGCAAAGAGAAACATCTTTGTCCACCAAAGAACATAAGAATCAAATTCATTTTCAAAAACCTGAATTAAAAAGTATATATATTGGCTTATAGCTAAGAAATTTTTTGTTTTATAAAAATATATTTCAAATAAAAGATTTTTATCTTTAACAGAACTACAACTTAACGATAATAAGTTATTTCGTATCACATGTTTGTGGGGAAACGATCGAAATTTGAAAATGTTTCCTCTATAAAGTACCCTCAAAGTAATTGTCACGAGAAAATGAGGATTTCCATCTTTTTTACAATGATAAACAGTGTCTAGATAAAAAAAAATGTAATCAAAATGGTTAGAGTGAATTTCGAAAAAATCTTTTTTTCTCTTTTTGCCCTTCAGTAAACTTCCCTTAAATTTAGGGTTAGAAATTTAATTCCAAAAATCCCTCGGGGGTAATTTTATTAAAAAAAAAACAGATACAAAGTTTTAGCCCAATCGTTAAAATAGTTTCGGCTCTAGCCCGAGGTACAGGCAAACAGACGGCATTGCGAAAACAACTTTTTTGGTTTAAAATGGTCATTAAACATCGACATTTATTAAAATCTCGAGTTCAATTTTTTTTTTGACGACCACAATAGTCTACTTTCTCTCCGAGGTGTTGAGAAAAAGTAAAAATAAACATAAAAAATCGGTGGCATACTGGTCGAAAAAGTTTCGCCATTCCTGGATTAGACGGTTCGGCCACTGAAGCGGGTTGATTCGAAATTTTAAATCTTGTATTTCTTACAGACTTGGATAAAATAACACTAGTAATCAATTTAGTAACCCGCTTCGGTGGCCGCATGGTCCAAGGCGTCACTATTGCAATAGACTAGAATGATGACGGAGAGATCACAGTTCGATCCTATTCGGGTGTACTCATGGTGATTTTCCTAAAATTTTTTCCACTATCTTTCTCTCTATCCAAATACGGGTACACTTTCTCTATATCCAACCTTCCTCATTATTAGCCCAATTTCTTAAATTAGTACATAGGCGTATAACTCGAACGGGTAGTAAGAGAGAACGCAAAAAAATAAAATAAAAATGTTATCAATATTGACCGCAATATATATATTTTCTAAAAGGCCATTTATACCAAAATCCTGCTATAGTTCTCGCGCATGCGTTCTATAACCGCCTCTCCATGGGAGCCACATCATTACATCTGGCAGGTATCATTAAGGTGATGACTCGACTGAATGACGGACATTGAGGTCCGAAGATGTGAGGATTGGAAGGGGGGCCCTCAAGTCCCCCGTCTCGCACGGTGCTAAGTGCCCCTTGGGGACCAGCGGGGCCCCCCCTTCAGATGAAATGTCGAAGAGGTCATCGTCGAGATGACGAGTCAATCTCTCAACTCGAGGCTAATAAAAAGAAAGAAGGAAATGTGGGGGAAGGAAGAAGCCCCAAAGAGGGCCGCGTCATTCTCTACCTGAACTTTTTTTTTCCCGTTTGTTGTATAAGGTTGCCGAGAGGGAACTGGATGGGGGGGTTGCGTACCCTCCTCCCCTACCTTTCCAGCCTGCTATAAGAAGAATTGCCTTAACTTCAGGTCAATTTCAAAGAGATTATCTTGATTTGAATTTGATTAGGATAGTGAGTGTTTCTATCATCGCGGACGTCGTTAGGAAGGGTTGGTTATTCTATGAAGGGAGGGGGGTGTCACGTCCCGCTCAATAATATGATCAAATGGGATAGTAGAGTATAGTAAAATAAACAGCAGGAATCCTTATTTATTCAGTAAAAATGAAACTACATTTGGAACAACGCATAAATGATTGCGATACCTTGTTTTCCCGACACCAATATTACCTGTTATTTTTAACACCATGTATTACTGCTTGTCCAGGTTATTCTCAAATGTATTAATTACTCTCTTGTTTTAGGGATGAGTAAGGTTGAATTTTAAAAGAGGTGTATTATCATTTGCGTGAAGGGAGAGTGTAAAACCATTTAGGAAACACCACCCTTAGTACAACCGGCCGGGTTTTGAGCCCCAATCTTTCTGTCATCGGTACCCCAGTCTATTGCGAGGGTGACGACTTAAGCCATGCGGCCACCGAAGCAGGACAGTTTGATTTATTTTGTCTAAAGATGTGTTTTGTTATTAAAAAAAACGGAAAAAAATAACATGGCCCACAACTGCGCTTCCATTGCGTCCCACACATTGTGTACCCATCTATGGGGAGTTGAGGTGTTTTCTCCTTATCACGAACTAAAGACGCTTATGTCCTCCTCTCTGGTTGCACAATGGCTCAGAGGGATGCTTTGTGTATCTCTGTCTTTGGCTGCGGTTTTTGAGGAGTGTATGATGGATTCTTGGACCAGTGTGAAGACTATTCTTCTCAGCAGTACGAAGGGTTGAAAGACAAGAGACGGGGAGAAAGGTCGCTTTGGGTTGCGGGTTCCCCGTGAAGTTAAGACCACGATAAATGAACACCCGACGATTTAGAAACATAATTGCTACGAAGACTCGTGGGAGTGCGTGTGACCTATGAATGGGGAAGGTATCGGCTCATGAATTGCTCGGCGAGTCCTCGAGGATTTTTTTTTTTGTCGCCACGTTTTTACTACCCGTCCGGCTTGGACACAATATGTACTAATGGTTACTTACCAGCGTACAGGCCAAATTCATATACATGCTTTTGAG
Organism: Timema genevievae; assembly: GCA_902155825.1. NCBI lineage: Eukaryota > Metazoa > Arthropoda > Insecta > Phasmatodea > Timematidae > Timema > Timema genevievae. Next base: position 49,976 of record CABFWO010001483.1, on the reverse strand, counting down.
TATATAAAGGTACATTGGTGCATCTAAAGCGTACCATTGTTTGTAGTCTCATATAGCGACACCTAACCTAACCTAACCTGTGCAAAGAGTAAAGGGAGTTGTTTACAATGCAGGTTTGCCATGTTGCCATGTTATGCAGTTTTTTTCCCTTGTGAACTTTTATATCTATTTATCTTAGTGCACTTTTGATATAAAGTTTTTCCCTCTTGGGTGCTTTCGATGTGCTTCGGAACTAATTACGCTTATGTGTCAGGGATAAGAAAGGTTGAACTTAAAGGAAGTGTATCCGTATGTGCATGAGTGAGAATAGTAAACCATTTAGAAAAAAAACATCCTACAAGACCTGGATTCGAACCCCTATCTTCCGTCATCGACAGACTAGTCCATTTCGAGAGTAATGCTCTAGACAAGCTATTTTTAACTTTTTTTTACTCATGGCACACTGAACACGGTGCTGAATATGTCAAGGCATACTATCAGTTTTCTTAGGAGAGACTTGATCATTTAAAAAACAAGTATTAAGATTGTGTTTGAGTTAAATTACTAAGATTTTAATCATAGTGTTATATTTAAAGAATAGGCCTAATGTTGATCTTAGATTTCAAAATATTTATTTCAATTTCTCAAACTTTTTCTCGCTTTTTTTTTCCGACCTCCACCAAACTCCCAAACTGACCCTTCGCGGCACACCGGTTGAAAAACGCTTCCGTAGACCATTCGATCAACATGGTGGATTTTTTGACGGAGTTGGCTGCACAGTTATGTTACCTGATGCTGAATTTGGAGCCTGGGATTGATTCCCAAATATCTGCCGTTTAGTCATGTTGATTTTTAACTTCTCTTCCAAGTAAATAGAATACGATTCCTCTGATTTGCTCTCCCCATCCTATTCCCTTCAATTAAAACAGTTTTATGACGCAGTAAACCTAATAGGTGTTCACACGGTCTAGGGCCTCACTCTCGTAATTGATCCCATTGCCAGTGACGATGAGGTTGGGGTTCGAATCCCGACTTGGAATATATTGAAGGTTGTTTGCTCCCCACTTAACCTCCCCGCAAGTTAGGGTACACTTACTCTCTAAAATATATACTCTTCTCGTCACTAACGCGTTAGTTGTGATTAACCGGTACGGGTTGTAAGACGTGGAACAAAAAATAATAATATACAAAAACCTGTTTCCATCGTATCGCGTGGCCCGCCTAGCAGCGACGCTAGAAAGGCTGCCTAACCTCCCCTGTTTACGGCGTAAATAAGGTTGGGAGGGAACCAATTCCTCGTGGATAGCGCGATCTTGGTGAATGTAGAATCCGCCTTCTTACGTTATCATGCGAGTGAGAAACGCTCCTTACCTCCTCCATAAAGAGCGGGAAATATCATAGGGACAAGATACATCCCAAGTACTTGGCTCACGAACACCCTAGGAGTAGCCTGGTAGGGATTGCGAGTTAGGTCCATTATTACTACAGTTTTTATAGCAACAAGTTATTTTCGGTAAAATAAATCAAATATTTATCTAGTAAAAATATAAAGTTTAATTTTCTTAACATCGTGACAGTTCTTAAATATCTTTCAAGGGTGTCTTGTAATTTAATCACAACTTTTTCTCTTGATTTAAAAAGTTTCTCATCTAATGCCACCATGCTCATGAAAGATATTAAACAATTGTTGATATCACCATGTGAAGAATTTAATTTTTTTTTAATATCACCGCATCTTACTCCCTGCTCATGCCAGTCCAACATGAGAGTGATGCCTTAGACCGCTTGACCACTAAAGCGTGTTCTATATTTCTTCTGGAAAAATATTTGATTTATTTTGTCGAAAAAAAATTATTTGTTATGAAAAACCGCAAAAACACCTTTTATGGCGTTCCATTCTTTTTCACCTTGAGTATCTCCAATTCATCTGAACAGACTGTAGATTCCATCTTGAAGAGCATGTTGGTCACCAGAAGTAAAAGAGCAAATACTGTCCTATTAAAGAAGGTTAGGGAGTGAGGGGGTCGGTACTTTGATGTGTCTAGGGTTGGTTGGGTTTTAAAGGCGGTAAAGGGGGTCGAGATTCGGGTGGGTCCATCTTTGCTCCTAGTGACAACACGACCTGCTCAACTTGTAGTGTGGAACAAACATTGGTCCATTACTTGCCGTGGATGTGCTGGTATGTTTCACAGGGCTGTGTGCTCATAGACCACGGAGGCAGCCTCTTGTAGAGTCCATTACTTGTCGTGGATGTGCTGGTGTGTTTCACAGGGCTGTGTGCTCATAGACCACGGAGGCAGCCTCTTGTATAATCCACCACCTACTGTGGATGTACTAGTATGTTTAACAAGGCTGTGTGCCCATTGGCAGCTAGATGTGATAATGGATTATAGATAATCGGCATCTAGGTGTGTTTATAGATGAGCTTTAGCTCTATGTATTCTTAAAGGGATGATCGGCATCTAGTTGTATTTACAGATGACATGTGGTTTGATGTGTTGCGGGGTTTATGGATGATCGGCATCCAGACCTGTTAAGATTGTGATCAACCAGATATGTCTGTTGTGCTGTGTCAGCTCACCTGTCATCAACCTTAGTGCACTGTCACGACGCCACTTAGCCGAGCACTATAGACTCGTGAGGTCACCGTCACAGCCTGGAGACAATCCCTATTCACTTTGGTTTGTCGGCTCTTTCTTTCTTGTCGCGGTTATTCTTGTCACTTTGGTGCATCGGCTCTTTCTTGTCGCGGTTACTCTTATAGTTACTTTGATGCATCATTGGGGAACATGGCTTATATATTATATATAGTTAATTAGTTAAGGAAATCGTACAAAATTATTGTGCTAGAATAGTCTAGCAGACGTTTATAAACGCCGGAAACCGAGTGGGTTTATAACGTTACTGGGTGGATCAGTTTGCCAGTAGGAGAACGTAAAGGAGAGGAGGGAAAACAAATTAAAATACTATGTGCTGTGACATCCCCCTAAAGCATGATATAATTCGATTCGAAAAGATCCATTATACGGTTCTTTACCATTTACCTTTCGTTTCCTGGGCATTTAGCGCTTAATGATCAACCGAAATATGTTGATTATTGTACTTTTTACACGGTGGAGAAGTCGACTTTTAAACAATGTTTTCCAATTTTTGTATGAATAAGGTCATAGAAAATACTTGTGTGTTAATTCCAATAAACACCAAATTGATTATATTATTACCACTTTTATCAGTACTAAACCTAGGCGCAACATCTGATTGACACTCTCATCTACGTTTGCTCAGTAGAAGTAGATATTGGGCATTAGTATAGACCAATCTCTTTTATGAGCACTTTCATAATTAAGGAAAGCAATGAAATCCAAATTTGAATGGATAAGAAGCGAATCGATCCACTCGTGTGTCATCGTATGTTTAGTAACAGTTTACTTTTCCCCAAACAAAATAAATGTCCATCAAACAAGGATTATATAAATAAACTATATGATAGTAATCCCATGGTAGCTACAAGCAGGGTAAACAGAGAGAACCAGGAAAAATCAGGTATTTTTTTTTATGTTAAGGAACACAGGAAAATGTTCGTGAGATTGAATTTAAAAAAACACGGCAAAATTAGGGAATTTAAATAATTTTCAATATACACTATTAAATATACACCTACATACTAAAACACATTAAAGATTTTGTTTTTAGCATGTTAAAAAATGTCTTTTATGAATTAGCATTTTGATAACATGAGATGGTTGCACAATTTTTTTATGATTCCATATTCACACATTGTCACATATAATATAAAACAAATTCAATACTTAAAAAATAGCTCATAAAATTTTGATGTTTAGTTGCTGTCAGCATTTTTTTTAAACGAGGTGATATAGGTACATATATGTAGTAAATTAAAAAATTGTAATTCTCCAAGGAAAACTGGAAAAGGTTTAGTGAAGTAGGTATAAATTGGAAATGTTTTCTGGAAAACCTAGAAAGATCAGGGAATTTTATAAAAGAAGATACTACTAATAATACTTTTGTAGTAACGATAAGAACCTGGAGGTAGCGAGTTGTACGGTTCACAGAACTACTAGTAAGACTGTAGTAACGATAATAACATGGAAGAAGCGAGGTCTACTGTTCACAGAACTACTAGTAAGACCGTAATAACGATAATAACATGGAGAGAGCGAGGTCTACTGTTCACAGAACTACTAGTAAGACTGTAATAACGATAATAACATGCAGGGAGCGAGGTCTACTGTTCACGGAACTACTAGTAAGACTGTAGTAACGATAATAACATGGAAGAAGCGAGGTCTACTGTTCACAGAACTACTAGTAAGACTGTAGTAACGATAATAACATGGAGGAAGCGAGGTCTACTGTTCACAGAACTACTAGTAAGGGTGTTGTAACGATAAAAGCATCTCACGTGTTTATAAAATAAAATGGAAAGTGAGGTAATCTTAGAAAACTCGATGAACAATCTAAAAAATACAATTTCAGACGGTGTTCCTCTTTAGCTCTTCATTTGTCGAAAACGAGAAAGGGAGTGCTGTAAAAGGAAAGGTCCGATATCATTTATCACTCCACGCGTCTGAACTGAGTTTGGGGTGACATCAACCCCCTGATAATGCAGCGTTTATCCAGTGCCTACGAATCTGCACATATCGGGTTGACAGTGAGTCTGCTCGCTCTCTCTTGGTGACTAAAAGGCGTCAATGTGGGTGTACTAAGCTTGCGCTATAGCTTGACCAGAGCTTCTCACAGCCAAAGATGATCATTTTCTGCAGTTGAGTCTTGCTGCTTGTTAAGTAGATGAAGGCGATGGGTTTTGGGATAGCGGCACCTATAAACCAGTGCATGTACACACACACACACACACACACACACACACACACACACAATCAAATAGTGATTGAGGGAGTATAAAAGGAGGGAAGGGGGAGGAATGGTTAGCAAATATTGAAAGTTGTCCGGTAAATATTTCACATCACTGAATCCCAGTTAATGTGTTCGTTAAAAGAAACCCTGCCATTGCTTTTATTGTTAACTAATTTGATGTTCTGTTGTTAATGTCCTAGGGAGATTTTTTTTATCACCACGTCTTATTATCAGTTTGGGCTATACGCTTATGGACTAATTAATTACGCTAGTGATTTTATGGATGATGAAGGCTATATTTACAGTAAGTGTACCCGCATTTGCGTGAAGAGAGAGAGAGAGAGAGAGTGGAAAACCATTCTGGAAAAACCACCCTTAGGCCTCAGTACACACGACTGAGATTCAAACCTCGGTATTTCCGTCAACGGATGTATATTTTACTGCTAGGAGTGATCCCATAGACCATGTGGCCACCAAAGTGGGTCTTGGGAGTAACCTAACTTGGGTTGTCTCAATTGCATTAGCTACATTTAAATTCTGGGAATGAGTTTTCTAGATTTTTCAATTTTTATTTTCCAGATCACATCTATAATAATTGTAGGGTGGATTTAAAGTTAAATATTGTGTCTTACAGTGGGGCCAATGTTCTTGCATTTCTTATACCAAAACATATTTTTGGAAAAGAGTAATCAAATACTCCTTCAATAGAAACAAAGAGTTTAATTTTTTTCACATGATTATATCAACATTTGTTCAATATCTGTCATGAACATAGCGGTATTAGATGACAAACTTCTTAAATGAAGAGAAAAAGTTGTCACTAAATTCCAGGACACCCATGACAGATATTCAACAACTGTTGATATCAACATGTGAATAAAATTAAACTACATGTTTGTAATGAAGTAATATTTTATTTATCTTGACCAAAAAAAGTTTTGATATAAAAACAGCAAAAACACTGACCTTTTCTCGCTTACCCTACACCCCCAACTTAAGGGAGTTTCCTAGGTAGCCTAAATAGTATCAAGAGGTTGTGGATAAGTTGAATTGAGAGGGACATTTATCAGTAATGTTTAAATTGTTAGGAACCAACAGTTAATTTGTTTTATTTTCCTGTGGGGGAGTCAACAAGATGATGAAACAGAGTCACAGGCCTAACCGACACGAGGGTAAACAAAGAATCTTCGAGTATATTTTTCACAGTTTAAATTTTCCATTGGTGCGAATTCAAGCAAGGATAAAAAAGCGTAGGGGTGTAATGACCTGTAAATAGCGGTCCAACCGAGGTGTTAAGTGGAGTTGGGCCGAGCAAACTGGGGTATTTTTGTTACAAATCCAGCAGCACTCTGGCGAAAGATTGTAAACGTTCGTGTGGCAATAATTGTGGGGTGATTGTGTTCACAATGTGGCACTAATAATCTTTTGCAAGTGTAATCAGAGTTATGTTTATATTCAAATTATAATTTAGTTAATCATGTGTAATTTGTTTAGTATATCATTCTTAATTTTTGAAATCGACGGTGCAAGGTATATTATACAATGTATTAAATATTTAAATGGACAAACACACAAATAAGATGTTTAATAATCTATTAATATTTACATTACGCGATCACTATTTTAACGGCCGGATATATTATATGAAAAATGATCGTAGCCGAATATTGACAAAACAAGAGTCAACGAGTTTGTTTTATGGCCCTATACATTAATAGGCTTGTAAACATAATTTAAGAAATTTTCCACTCTGAAAAGTCCAAAAATCCACATATAGAGGTTTATAATAAATAACTAAATAAAGGTAACTGGTATAGGAGAGTAGAATTGATCTTTGTGAATCAAATGATGTAATTTAATAGGAAGATTCATAACATCAATTGTATTGTCATTTGAATTTTCCTCCTCCCACGTTTGTTCTCCTACTGCCGGACAGATACACCCAGGAATGTTATAAAGCCACTTGTTTTCTGGGCGTTTATGAATTTCTGCTCGACTACTCTAGAGCCTTTAACTTTCATCTCGGCTCAATATTGTTACCTCTTGGCTTCACCTGTTTTCCTGATACGAGGAAAGGCAAATTTATTGATAGAGCCGCTCAGCTGCCAATTTGAAAGGAGGAAGGTGCAAGGTCATGTATCTCAAGCTATCGTTCAGGCTCAGTATTGTCACCTCTTGACATCACCTGTTTCCCTGATACGAGGAGATGGGGGGCAGGTTTCTTGACGAAGCGGCTCAACCGCCAGGAAGTACAATGAAAGCTGCCGCTCAATGTTCTGTATTCTCACTCGGTCGCGAGCACCGCTTTCAGAGTAAGACAAGCTCATGTCCATATAAAATACACTACGCCAATAATTACAGAAGATGGCGTGGATAAAGTTTCCATGATAACCGTAAGAAAATAACATCTTTATTTTTTCGCCGGGTCTCACTACTTTCTTGTGCATACATATTAATCAAGCGAATATGGTAGTGTTGAAAAGGTAAAATTTAGAGTAAGTGTACCTGCGTTTGTTTAAGGAGAAACACCAACTCGTTATAAGCCACCACACCCGACTAGCTATAGCTATATGCCACCACACAAACTAGCTATAAGCCAGCACACCTACTAGCTATAAACCAACACACCGACTAGCTATAAGCCATCACACAAACTAGCTCTAAGCCACCACACCCGACTAGCTATAAACCAACACACAAACTAGCTCTAAGCCACCACACCCGACTAGCTATAAACCAACACACAAACTAGCTCTAAGCCACCACACCCGACTAGCTATAAACCAACACACAAACTAGCTCTAAGCCACCACACCCGACTAGCTATAAACCAACACACAAACTAGCTCTAAGCCACCACACCCGACTAGCTATAAACCAACACACAAACTAGCTCTAAGCCACCACACCCGACTAGCTATAAACCAACACACAAACTAGCTCTAAGCCACCACACCCGACTAGCTATAAACCAACACACAAACTAGCTCTAAGCCACCACACCCGACTAGCTATAAACCAACACACAAACTAGCTCTAAGCCACCACACCCGACTAGCTATAAACCAACACACAAACTAGCTCTAAGCCACCACACCCGACTAGCTATAAACCAACACACAAACTAGCTATAAGCCACCACACCGACTGGTTATAATATTAGACAACACATTAGAGCTAAGCTAACAAATTGTACTACCTGTTCCTCGCTCTTACATCCCAGTCACTGATTACCTGGAGAAAGGCGCTTCATGTCCCAAGAGACAAAGAGGCCTGGCTGTGTCTAGCTTTTGTTCCTCCTCGCTCAAATCTTGTCTTGTACTTATTATTATCATTGTTCCAGCTGTCTCGTCACTGTCTGAACATTCTGGCTTGCCTTCATTCACATCGCCTTCACCCACCCTTCCTCTATCTTCTCTCATTCCTTATCATCATCATCATCATCATCATCATCATCACTATCATCATATTCCATGGTCCCTAATCTCACGCAGCTTCTCTGTCTCGAATATTTCAAACATAGCCCTTTGTCTCACCTAAAATGATAATATTGTACAAGTTTGCATGTTTTAATAAAAGTTATAATACAATATGTTCAAAGTGAAATTTTCTCTAGCAGTTTTTTTTAACTTTTTACCTGGGCGGCACCATTTTATATATCTCCTGTTTCTTCCAGCACCCTTTGAAACATCTGTATTTCGCGGCATCGTTTGATATATTTTCTGCGTCTCTCGGCATTCTTAGTCTGATTGGTCTACTGGGGAACCAAGATCGGGTGAAAACATATTATTATGACAGGTCCAATTTTAAAAAAAGCTTTGCCTACCATGGCAACAATCCACAACACGCCAATGATATATTCATAAAACAAGGAGTCGCAAGTAATTAGACACAAACCTTTTACAAACCATCGTGGTTAGTTAGTTCCGTATCTTAACGCTAGAAAGCACTGGCGCTCAGTCAAAATGATCGAGACCTATTCTCCCCCTTCTAAGTCACCTGTTGGTAGAAAGAGGTTGAAGAACGCTAGAAAGAGAACAGGTGATAATGGTTTGAAAGGAAGTGAAAGACAACAAACGATCCCTGGCGGAAAGATATTTTGCCACGCGGTAGAGAACTATCGGTTTTTATTTTCTCAACAGACTGTACTGTTAAGGTGAGGGTGTAAACGAAACTTAATTTTGATTAGTAAGGCGGTGTCCTACACGAGCAAACGAAAGCGAGCGGCGCGGTTGAAGCGATGCGTAGAGTGCAACCGCACTGTTGGCATGGAAGTGTCGCGGCGCGGCTGAATTCCAAGCGGTTGACACGATCAAATATTTTGATGTTTTCGCTTGAACACCTCACGGTGAGACTAGACAACTTTAGCTCCAAACATTCAAAGGGAGTGTTTATCTTCACAACTTCTGTTCTAAAATCCACAGCCAGTGTTTACTGTGGGTACTTTTGGTGGGTTAAATTACATTTGGTAATTAAAATATCATATTTCGATGAATCAATAAAGCAAAAAGTAAACGTGTTCTCTGTGATATGAAAAATAAAAATTACTTTAACCGATTGCTTGGGGATAGAGAGTGCTCCCGGCTGTATGAAAGTGATGAAGTATAACTAAATTTATTTTATTCAAAACTATGATAAACCCCTATATTATTTCTACATAGAAAAATGTGAATTTAAAGCCTTATCAGATTTATAAATCTAAACAATTGAGGTGCATGGAAGAGAGGAAATTATATATACTTATACATTTTTTTAAAATGGTTACTGTGTTTTTTCTTCACATAAACTATCAAATTCAACGTTAGATTCACTTTCAAAGAAGATAGTATTTTCTTGAGATTGACAACTTAGCTCAGTCGATAGCGTGTTTGCCTACTGAGATAAGAGTTCTGGGTTCGATTCCTAGCATGGCCGAAAAATGTATCCTTTCACAGTGATGAATTGACGTACAGGGTGCTGGGTGTTATGTTTCTAGATTTAAGTTGGATTAAATCGTGTTCTGATATAGTCAGTCGGCTCATAAAATGCACGTTAAATACCAAAAATAAATTTAAAAATATTTGCTTGAAATACTTCTGTTTATATTTTTGTAGTTCATTAACAATTGACTGACCCGCTTCGGTGGCCGCATGGTCTAAGGCTCTTCACTTACAATAGACTAGACTGCCAAGAATGAGAAGATCGGGGTTCGAGTTCGGTCGGGTGGTTTTCCCACTCTCCCTCCACGCAAATGCGAGTGTACATCCTCCAAATTCAACCTTCTTAATCCCCGACACATTAGTATAATTAGTTCATAATATGCGTATAATCCAAACGGGTAGTAAGACGCGGTGCTAACAAGAAAACAAAATTGACTGATTTCACGTTTCCTTGGCGACAACATCTTGGCTACTGATTTGAACTCGTCGCGTGCTTTTTGTATTCGCCCACATAGGGCTATCGCGTCAATTAGCTCGCTTTAGTTCGCTCATGAAGGACTATCGCGTCAATTAGCTCGCTTTAGTTCGCTCACGAAGGATTATCGCGTCAATTAGCTCGCTTTTGTTCGCTCGCGTAGGACTATCGCGTCAATTAGCTCGATTTCGTTCGCCCACGTAGGACTATCGCGTCAATTAGTTTGATTTAGTTCTCCCACGCAGGACTATTAAGTCAATTAGCTCGATTTCGTTCGCCCACGTAGGACTATCAAGTCAATTAGCTCCCTTTCGTTCGCCCACGTGGGACTATCAAGTCAATTAGCTCGATTTAGTTCGCCCACGTAGGACTATCAAGTCAATTAGCTCCCTTTCGTTCGCCCACGTGGGACTATCAAGTCAATTAGCTCGATTTAGTTCGCTCACGTAGGACTATCAAGTCAATTAGCTCCCTTTCGTTCGCCCACGTAGGACAGCGCCTAAGTTTTGCAACTTTTTAAACATTGCCCAAACTCAACAGATGCAAAATGCGTTAAATGTAATGCTCTACATCTTGAAGTCTCAAATTGTTCTTAAATATAAGGACCTACTAGGATTTGATGAGAAACTTTTTAAATGAAGAGAAGACGTTATCAAATTCTAGGACACTCTTGACAGATATTAAAGAACTGTTGAGATTCATATGCGTGGAAATATAACTTTATGTTTCTACTGGATAAATATTTTACTTATTTGCCTTTTTTTGTTGTTATAAAACTGCAAAAACACTGACCTTAGCTTTCAATCCCCACAATCCCACCTTAAGGTGTGGCAGAAGGGAGCGCTGGTAATCTTACAGTTTTTATAGCATTACATTTTTTTTACCAAAATAAATCAAATATTTATCCAGTAGTAACACAGAGTTTAGTTTTCTGCACATGTTAATATCAACACATCTTGAATATCTGTCAAGGGTGTCCTGGAATTTTGTCTCAAAACTTTTTCTCTTTATTTAAAAAGTTTTGACAAAATTCCAGGACACCCTTGACAGATATTCAAGATCTGTTGATATCACCAAGTGAAGAAAACTGAACTCTATGTTGATACTAAAGAAATATTTGATTTATTTTTGTCTACAAATTTTAATTCTATAAAAACTGTAAAAATTTACTTGCGCTCCTTTCGGCTCGGCGATAAGTTGTGAATGACGTGTCTAATAACTTCCTGACGTCATCAGACGTGAAGCTACGCGAATCTATACACCAACTATAGTCCCGTGTCAGTGTCGACCTGTCCATCACGGTATTTGACACGCATGTCACCCCCTCTCCCCCTCCCCGCTAGGTTTGTACAAATCACACAGGCCTGGGTTAGAGTAAACAGCGTTCATTGTCAGCTTGTCACTCATTTGGGATTTACAATTCAGATTTTAGTCTCTGGTGCGTTTGGACCATCTGTTTGCGATTAAAGTTTGTGCTTGAACGCGTTTGGTAGCGTTCACATTCAACTGTTTTGTTAACAAAGCAAATACATTGCTAGCCGTTTTATCTGGTTAAATAAATGAGTTTATTTAGCACTAACTTTTTTTTAAATTGGAGTTTTATTGAATTCATGTAAAAGTCAAATTAATATACATATTAGTCTAATTAATTTAAGTTGACTTAAAAAATATATAACTATATATACATATATATCCCGCAACGATGGCCATGCCGTCAAAGTGTTGGACACGCATTGCAGTTGATTGCCGTTGACGACCAATGCCGAGTTTCGAATCTAGGTTGAGTGAACTGGTAAGAATATTTTCGAATCAATTTTCCTAATGTTTCTTCCCCCCTCACCCCCAATGGTTTTCCAATCCTCTTTTTCACTATAGTAAGAGTGCCTTTCCTCTGAAGTTGACCTACCCTTTAGATAAAATAATGAATAAGCCTAAACCTATCCCGTACGTTCAGCATACACTCCTGGAAAAACGAGAAAATTTGGACAAGTCAAGGAATTTGATGTTAGAGAGAAAATTCAGGGGTATTTTTTAAAAAAGCCACCGGAAATCTATCATATTTTGGCTAGGCCTATATTTAAAAAAAATTAGTGTATATTAATAGTTTTTATCTCCAAATCATGTGGTTTTGCGAATAGGACTTACATAATTTTTATCTTTAATGTTTTTCTTGTGTCAATCATTTAGTATAAATTTGTGAAAATAACGGGATATTATATTTATTTCTAACTTACTCAAAGGCATTAGAAACTCGAAAGTTCATTTATATTGCTATACCTACTCTTACAGAAGCACGCCACCTATCCATATCTTGAACTAGTTCTATCCAGTCCACCTCATTACACCTTATCCTTATCTTGAGCTAGTTTTATCCATTCCGCCTCATTATTCCATATCTCTTTCGGGTCCATTTTAATGTTATCCTTCCATCTGCTTTTAGGGTCTTGCCATTAGGTTTTCCAGCCAATAACTTGGACGCAGTTCTAGTTTCTTCCTTTCACGCTTCATGTTCTGCCCACCGTAATCTGCGGATTTAAAATTGCCCTGTCAGTGCCTCCTAATGAGAACAGGGTATTTAATTCATCGTTATGTAAACCTCCTCCACTTTCCATTATCCCCATTCCTCTTTGGAGCAAATATTTTCCTTTTTTATAACTTTGCATTCAAACAATAGAGGGGAGATGCATATATTTAGGGAACTTCACGATTTACAACTTGTTTATCTAATCTCGTGATTTAACAGATTTGTAGGTAATAAAAAATAGACTATTATAAAACTTGATTTTATTTTTGGGAAAAACTTTTCCTGATATTGGGACTGAATTGATGTTATGTGTATTAAAAAATCACATTTGTATGCACTTCTCTTTCTATCTCTTTATAGTTTTTTTTCTTTTCTCCATCCTGCTTTAGTATGCGAGGACCGTCGGCACCTCTGATTATCACCCTTTCAGCACATTCCCCTCCCCTCCCACCACCACTCGCCTCTCGGGAAGAATTTGTGCTGCGGCCGAAATGTTGGGTAGTTGCGCGGGTCCATTCCGCACCTTGATGACCGGACGCTATACCGTCCAATTTCATGATGCTGCGTCGTGGCCTCTGTAGGGACGAAAGAAGAGTGGGGGTTCTGCTCTTGCTTACCTTAACTTAAGTCCAGAAGCTGCTGGCAGAAAAAAGAAAAATAAACGGGGAAGGAGAGTAGGGTAGTGTTGATGGCCGATGAAGTGAGTTTGGGCCGCAGAGGAAGTGACGTCCAGAAGTTTCTTTTATTTTAAAGAAAAAAGGTTCTTGATGGAGACTTGCATTTATAAAGACTCCAACAACTGTTTTTGATAAAATACTTTTTTTTTGTTCCTGTTACAAGAAAGTATATATATATATATTTGTGGCTAAATTGAGGGGCCATCTCTAGAAGAAAAAATAAATAATATTATTTGGTATTTAGATACCCATATGCTAGTTGGATTATGGTAGGAAGAAACTTTCAGAAAATACAAAACCATTTGTCTATGGTCAACATTGATAACATTTTAATTTATTATTATTATTATTATTTTACTAGTATTTATAATATTGATCAAAAGTGACAGCTGCAGATTGCATGACTTGATGTATGAATACGTGAAAGTAGATCTAATAACTTTTCTATCTGACAAATAAGGCCTTTCCTATTAAATATGAGCTTTAAAACGTAACATCTCTATTAGAAAGGTATTTTTTTAATCGATGTAGTTTTTGTTAGTAATTTGCGCTTTATCGAGATTTTGCAGAGTTATAGTGTGTACTACCAATAATTAATTTGTGTTTTAACAGTAGATTACTTCCCCCTTGTTTCTCTCTCTCTCTCTTATTTACACACACATACATACGTATAATATACTTTATCCTCATCCAAGTCATCCATGCCAGGAGTTAACTTTTTATTTTATTTTATTATTATTTAGCACCGCGTCTTACTACCCGTTCGGGTTATACGCTTAAGTACTAATTACACTAATGGATTAGGAATTGTTAAGGTTGAATTTAGAGGAAGTGAACCCGCATTTACTTGGAGGGAGAGTGGAAAACCATTTAGGAAAAACCACCCCCAGTTCACCCGACCGAGATTCGAACCTCGATCTTTCCGTCCTCGG
>CABFWO010001483.1:21598-35535 GCA_902155825.1 Timema genevievae | reverse complement strand
TAACATAAAAGCGAAAAAAAAAAAAAGTTGTTTGGCTCAGTCTGAACAATTTGATAGTGATTATTAAATATTTATTTTTATTTTAACCGCGTCTCAGCTATACGCACACGTTAATAACGCTAAAGGAATTGGGATGAGTAAGGTGAAATTTCAGACTCAGTTTTCCTGACCGTACAAGGTAGCACCCTTGGCTGACTGCCGCTGTATCTTTAACCATACAAGTTAGCGCCGCTGTCCAGCTACCTCAACCTTTCCATAGGCCTCATCAAACTAATTCAGAGCACCACTCCATGACCCATTCAAAGGGGAGAGGAAAAAAGAGGAGATAAGAAACTAGAGAAGCCTACTGAATCCGGCTACTCCTCAACAACAAACTCCCTCTTCCCCCACTCCACCCATTACCTCACCTTGCCCAAGTCCTCATCACACCTGATACTCACCCCCCACCCCCTCTCCGGCCACCCTTCAGATCCCCGGCAACGCCCATCCACCTCAATCCCCTGGGACTTGGGATTTTGCAGACATCCTCGGACTAAGACAAGAATACTCCACACAAGCACCCTCGCACCCAGTAAACTTAGCCTCCACCTCTCACCCCCTCCATCTATCCTTCCCTCCCATAACCGGACCCGCAACAACATCGTGACATAACAAGAGAGCAGAGAACGAAGAAACACACTCAACCCCTAGAGAACCAACAAACTTTAACAAATATAAGATTTCCTCTTCTTCTAAATCGCCTAAAACAGGTAACCGCTCGATCTCGCAGCAATTTTTAGTTGATCGCGTAACAAAACTACATCGTCATTATAATTCTATAGGCCTGTTTGAGTCTTATAAACTCGCAATTACTTTCAAAATAGCAAAATTACCTTGAAAGGTCATAATCGTTAGTGTGCCGTTTTGAAATTTAATTAGTTTAAGGAGGAATGTCAGGCTTGCACCGTGGTTCGGGTCCCACGTTAAACTGTAGGTCCTCCATTTCATCTCACAATCACCCTATTATTGCACATTAGCGTAAGTGCGTATAACACGAACGGGTAGTAAGACGCGGTGCTAATAATAATGATAATAATTATTTTTATTATTATTGTCATTATTTTAAAAATGAAAATGTCCAGAATTTGTATTCATATTTTTTTCTATAAAACAGAGGGACAATTATATGAGGAAAGATTGAAGAGGGGTAGATATGAGCTATATGGACAAAAAAATAAGTTTAGTGGAGAAACAATGTGCTATCGCGGGACCTTTGATAATTGTGTACGTCATCCGGGGCCCAAAAGGTTGCCGACACCTCTAAGTTCGCCCACTGTCGAAGACTTGACGCCAATCTATGCGGCAGTGATTACGTCCACTGATTGTTCATTGCACGCAATGCTAAGCGCACGGCATTCTCCGTCTAGCAAATATAACTTATACTCCATTCACGGTGGGAATTACTCTCTGAAAGGTCTTTTTTCCTACCAATATCCTACTATATAATAGATTTCTCGTAGGGAAAAAGGCCTTTCAGAAAACAATTCTTACGCTGAACATACTTTAGTACCGCACCAATGAGTCAACCATAAACCACGTAACGCTGTTGAGAAGTAGGGAATTATAATGTCTACATTGTGTTACTTGGGAGGAGGTGGGAGATATTCTCATTATCTTTATCATTTATACCAATTATATTTATCATATTTACTTTTTATATAGGCCCTACTAGTAATAAGGTTTAGCTACACTGATTTAATTCTTAACAAAAATAGTCTATTACCTGCTTCGGTGGCCGCGTGGTCTAAAGTGCTACTCTCGCAGTAGACTAGCCTGTCGACAACGGGAAGATTGAGGTTCGAATCTCGGTCAGTTGTACCGAGGGTGATTTTTCCCAAAAATTGTTTCCACTCTCCCTCCACGCAAATTCGGGAACACTTTCTCTGAATATAACTTTCCTAATCCTTTAAACTACTAGCAGGATTAGTACATAAGCGTACAACCCGAACGTGTATTAAGACACGGTTCTAAGAAAACAAATAAAAGAGCTTCAGCCTCCCCAACAACTAGTAGGCTTATGTATAAAATTAAATAAAAAAAGAGAAGTCCTTCCTATTACGGACACTCCGGGATTGCTTGTTTGAAAGAAATGGCGTTAATTCCAGTAGTAGAGAGGACCTCAAGTGCAACATCGCGCTTGAACATGTCTTCCATAATGCAGTCCTGGGCGGCCGATTTTCTTCCCCTCCCACCTCATCAGGTCTGCAAGACGCGCATCACGCTTCCTGATATCCGTATCGCGGGTGGATAGAAGATAGGTTCGCCCTGATCGAAAAGCAAGGGCAAGCAACGGGTCAGCATTTCCAGCCAAGAGGCGATGAGGGGTTAATAAAGTTTCAGTCTGTGATGAGGACGAGGGGAAATAGGAAACGGGGGGAGGGTTGATTATATCCTTCAACAGTAGAAGGTGGAATTTTTATCCACGCCGTGTTTACTAACCACTCGGGCTATACTGATATCCACTAATTAATCTGATGTGCTAGGTGTGAGGAAGGTTGAATTTAGAGGCAGTGTACCCGAATTTGCGTGGGAGGAGAGTGTAAAACCATTTAGTAGTCACCCCCAGTACACCTGACATAAATAGCGTCAAAGAAAACTTATGTCTCTGCGATAGGAAATTTAAAATTCATCTAAATTTTGTTTGTGTTTTTCACATACAAATGCGGTTACTTTTCCTATAAATGATAGTTTACTACTGTCTAGGTGAGTTGCAGCCTAATCTTGTACGAGTTGCGGCCCAGCGTTATGGGAGACACGTACTAATTGCGGCCCACTCACTTTAGAGAGAGGTACGAGCTGCGTCCAACTAATTAGCAGTGTGCTTTATTTTATGCCGTCTTAAATTTCAGATAGACACTATCATTGTCTCATGTCGACATCCCTCTTAATATCCAAACTTCGTCAATTCTTGTCGTTCTATGGTTTTGTCAAAAATTTGAAGGTTTGTTAGGTTAGGTTATGTTAGGTCAACACTCCGGGCCGCAATTCGTACGCGACTCTAAAAATATGGTGCCGCAATTCAACTGTTTCTCTAGGGGTGAACAACTTGTGCGGCCGCAACTCACCTGCAGCCGCTTACTCATCTATAACCTCATTAATTTAATTGTATGAAGATAGCCCGAATGGGGAATCAAAACGCAGTTCAAAAAAAAAATTTTTTTACTTTATTACGTTAGGGCTACATCGGTTACATCAAAGCCTTTGCCACTCTAGGTTAAATTAGTTTTGTTTTTTCCACCCGCGTCTCGCTACCCGTTCGGTTTGCATGCATATATATTAGTTATACTGATGTATTTAGGTATATAAATAGAGCATTTTAGAGAAAATGCACTCGAATTTGCGTGTAAGGAGAGTGGGAAGCAATTTAAGGGAAAAAACCACGCCTCAGTACACCCGACCGTGATTTGAGCCCCGATCTCCCCGTCATCGGTAATTTAGTCTATTGCAAGAGTGATGTCGTTGAATATTTAACCACCGATGCGTTTTTTTAAGTTAATTTTTGATTAAACCTCGAATATAGAAAGTACGAGACAAAAATACACTAAAAATAGTTTTAAGAAAACAAACTTTTTTTTTTCTGTTAATGTTTCTCATCTGACGGAATGGAGCAAGTTGTGCGGAGGTAATCTAGAGGCGTTGATGAGGATTTCCAATACTCCCCACCCCTGTGCCTTGAACCATCAAGGGACCAAGAAATGGGGAGAAGTGGAGGGGGCTGATCTGTATGTAGCCCCAAAAACCTCGAGTTTGGATGGGGTTGGCGTGGCAATACATGTTGAATACAACACTGACCGACACCTTGCACACTTTCTTTCTCACTCACTCTTTCACTTTCGGAAAAGGAGAAGTGGGGATGGATTCATTTCCGGTGCTGCTGTTACGAGTGGTGCAACAATCACCCCAGAATTCTCTTTGTTAGTCTTTTCGCGTTCTCCATTTTCCTCCTTGCCTTCTCCTCCAACGTACTCTCTTCTAATGAGAGTTGCCAACAAGGCTCGGCGGTGGCTCTGATATGCGTCTTACTGCCCAATTGGCGTATCCGCTCTAAATACACAAAATAAGGAGGGTAGATTTAAGAAAAATTATTGACTCTAGCTCATTAAAGGAGAAAACCCTCTCCACCCAATATTCTCTGTCGGGATTTAATCGTGACCTTCTTAGTCAAGAGTCGGCTTTGTAATGTTACACCTCCGTCAAAATCTGTCGTGAAGTGTTCCTCATCTGCCAAAAGTGACTGATGAGATGTCCCACATCTGCCAAAAGTCGACCATGAAATGTCCAACGACTACGGTCCCCTCATTTGAATATCAGCCGAAGAGACTTGAAGTGGAAGCATAGATGCATACGTGGGCTAAGGCGTTAGCCTCGTCTGGTCCGGGGCCTCGTATCCCCGCCGGATATAATGATTTGTATACTTTATATATGCTCTCTTTATTCACGCAATTGCGGGTACATTTCCTCCAAATTCTACCTTCCTCATATTTGTCAGTGTATAGCTCTTTTAAACAAATACGCCACCAAATTGTTTATCTTATTAGTTCTATCCGTCAGATGTAATATGAGTATTTTACTCATTAGAAAAAACACCAATTGAACTCTCATTTTCACGTCACTTATTTAGGCTGTGAAATAAAACGCGTCACTTTGAAGAGAACAATCTATTAGGCGGGTTTGAATAGTGTACCATAATGATGTGAAATGGAGATCAATTAGAGGTTTGATTGTACGGACTCAATTGGAAGATGTGTGCATGTAGAGGGGGTGGAATAGGGGGATGGGGTGCGATTGGTCCATCGCAGGGATGCTGCAAGCCACGCTGAGAGTTCGAGAGCTTAGTGACAAATTGTCTGCCTTGTATGCCAAGGGGAAGGGAAAGGGGGTGATGTTTGAAGTGGAGAGGTTGCCGCGAAGAGAGAGGGAGAGAGAAGAGAAGGTGGTGGGGGAAATAAGCTTAATGATGTAGTTAAATGTGACAAGTCGTCAATTAATTTCGCAACTCTGGCCGTTTAGTTTCAACTCTGCTCTCTCTCACGGGCTGCCGCCCTTTGGAGAGGTTCGGACGGATGTGCTTTCTGCAGTCACGTGCCTCTAGGACGCTCAGAGGTAGAGCCACCTATGTCGCCTGGACAATAACTAATGTGTTGGTTAGCTTGGGACTGCAGGAGACGCGAGTTTAGTGAAGTGTTTTTGCAATTTTCAAAGCAAACAATATTTTTCTATCACATTTCTCCAGTAGAAACATAAAGTTTAATTTTCTTCAAGGGGTAATCTCAACAGCTCTTGAATACCTGTCACGACTATAACGGCATTCAATAAGAAACTTATTAAATGAAGAGAAAAAGTTGTCAATAAATTTCAGACACTCTTGACAGTTATCCAATAACTGTTGATATCACCATGGAAAAAAAATTAATGCTTTGTTTATACCGAAAAATATTTGATTTATTTTGGCCAAAATAATGTGTTGATATAATAACTGCAAAAATACTGCCCTTATTTCGTAATCTCCCACCTTAATGCGCTAGGATAGTCGATCAGAAATGTCTAAACACCCAGACACTAATTGGGAGTTTATAACTTTCCTGGGTGGAGCTGTCTGGCAGTATGAGAACTAACAGGGGAGGATAAAAATATAAAATTACAATACAATGTGGTGTGAGCCCCCTATTAAATTATATTCTATTCACAAAGATCCATTTTACGCTCCTAGTCCTGTACCAGTTACCTTTAGTTTACCGAACCATTCAACTTTAAATTTTTCATTAACTGCAGTCCAATTTTAATAGAAAAAAAGTGTATTTTTTATACTAGTTTTTTCCCTACCAACATCCTACTATAATTACAATCAAGAAATAACGGCGATTCCAGTCCTTTTCTCACACTCACGTATCAAATACAGCGGTTAGCGGTTGAAGATGTCACTAAAGTTAGGTCTCCTGTAGACTAAATCTACTTTAATGCTCCGATATTAAAACATAGTCTATTCTAACGCGTCCCTCATGCATTAGACTGGATTGTTGATGGCGGGAGATGGGGTTAGAATTCAGGTAAGGTGTACCGAGGGTGTGTTTTTCCTTAATGAGTATGTATCATCTAGGACAGGGCTACTTAAACTTTTTCCACTCGCGGCCCCTTTTGGCTGAGAAATGCTTACGCTACCCCGGGAAAATAGGTATAGGCCTAGATTTCAAACATTTACTGATAATAAATGATAAAAAAATTTAAAAATATTTACTATAAACTTACATATTATTTTACCATTTATTAAAGACGAAAGCATATTTGAATACCAATGAAAATAGTCTATTTTTACATAAATAATTAAATCTTGGATGAATATTTGATACTGCCGGACGTAGAGCATCTTCAGTGTTTTTCAGAGTTGATCTATATTTTGATTTTATAATCGTCAATGCTGAGAACGTCCCTTTGTACAAATAAGTAGTACAAAATGGCAGAAGTATGTTTAGGGCCAGTTCAGAAATTGTTGGAAATATTGTCCTAGTCCCACACCAAAATTCATTTAACGATTTCTTAGGGAACTCAAGATTTAAACCTCGGCAAATTCTTTTTGAACTTTTAATGGCAGATGACTTACGTTTTTTTATTTCAACTGAACCCAGCTTAGTTTTTTTTTTTAGAATCAAAATTTGAAGGGAAGTATTTCTGAAACTGTGTTTCCAGGCACTTAAGAATTAAAACTCTTACAGTTAAATCTTTGGGAAGGTTATTTTCAATTATAGATCATCTGTAGCTGTTAACATTTCTATAGAACCATTTTCCATCCTATTCTTCCTTATGTTAACTTTTGTAGTAAAACTTTCAATTTTATCTTTTAACATTTATATGTTACAATTTGTTGTATGTTCATAACCAAGGCTGCAGTCAAGTCACGTGATGAAACACGGCTGAGCTCTGCCAGAAACACCTTAGATTCATTACGCTTTCGATTTTGAATTAATTTTTGGTCGTTATGCGTTCAGAAACCTTTTACTGGTGCCAAATTTTTCGCGACCCCTACATTCAGTTGCATGACTCCATGTGGGGTCTCGACCCACAGTTTAAGAAGTCCTGACCTAGGGGGTGGACGGGCTCTTGGTTCGAGCTGTATTACTTAGCCAAGTTAGATGTTATCTTTAGTTGAGCTGTACCTTATGTCGGGCAAGTTTCATTGAATCAAATGCCTGAACAAACATGCCCGAATAGTGACGAGAACAACCCTTAAGAGCTGTCACTTTCTCTCTTTAGGGCCTCTTCTCCATCAATTTGTCCCCCTCCCAAACCCCTCAGCAGTTTGTAAAGAGTACATCGAGCATTGAACGTAGAACAAACCGACTCGTGCTCTATAGGGGTGCTCGGAGTAAAACAGGCATAATAACCATTTCCAGAGATATTCATTTACGTTGATAATTAACTTTTTGTTCAATTTTGCCCCAATCAGGCTAAAACATTGTACATATCTTCGTATTTATTTTTTATAAGTATGTCTTTACACATCTTATTTTTATTTTCTCTCGACACCTTAGAGAGAAAGTATTGTGATCGTCAAAAAAGTCGAACTTGAAATTATAATAAACGTTGACGTTTCATGGCAATTTGAAACAAAAAAGTGGTTTTCGCAATGCCGTCTGTCTGTACCTCGGGCTAAAGCCGAAACTATTTTACCGATTAGGATAAAACTTGGTATCTGGGGTTTTCATATGGATCCCCAAGGAGTTTTTAGAATTAGACATCTAACCCTAAAATTAAAAGTAGTTTACTGAAGGGCAAAAAGATTTTAAAAAAATCGATTTTATCAAAACTAGCTCTAATAATTTTGATTAAATTTTATATCTAGATACTGTTTATCATAATAAACACGATAGAAATTATCATGGAAATGACTGAGGGTACCGTACTTTACATAGGGAACATTTTACAATTTCCATAATTGATCCGCAAGTATTTGAGATACGAAATAACTCATCATCGTAAAGTTGTAAAGTAGTAAAATAAAGATAAAAATCTTTTATTTGAAATATATTTCTTATAAAACCAATAGTTTCTGAGCTATAAGCAAATATATCCACTTTTTAATTCAAGTCTTTGAAAATGAATTTGATTCTTATGCTCTTTGGTGGAAAAATATGTTTCCCTTTTCTCTATATTTTTTTTTTGTAACAGTGTTCCTAGTTCCTAATGCCATAGAAGTAAGTAACAGTGTATATTATTTCATTTATGATCTTTGGTGTGATGTTTCTGCAACAATGTACAGACCTATAATTTCGCTTCACAAATCTTACGCGTTTTTTAGTAAATGTCTATTGTAAGATAAAAGCGGAAGAAAGTCATTGCGGTGAACCGTACCATTTATTTATTTTGTACATAGCGTCTTTCTACCCGGCCTGGCGGCTATCCGCATCTAATAACACTGACAAAGAAGAGAAAGGCAGAACTATGAGTAAATGTAACCCCGTTTGCATGGAGGTTACATGAGAATCTATTTAAGGTAACTACACCCTCAGTAGTTTAAGCCTGAATTCGAACTACGTAAAGAGCAAACCAGACTAAATGAGCTTGACATTTAGTCTGCGTGTCCACCCGAGTTGATAAAATGGTTATTTAATGTGGACGTTAGTTTACACGTAAATTAACATTTCTATGCAGGAAGGTCTAAACCTGCAAACTTTAAGGTGATTAATGGTTGTGAAATCAACTTTGGTGGCCGCACGGTTTAAGGCGTAACTCTCGCAACACAATATACTGCCGATGACAGGAAAATCGGGGTTAGAATCCCGTTAGGGTGTACTGAGGGTGGTTTTAAACTAGATGGTTTTCCACTCACCATCCACTCAAATGTGTGTCAAATTCATCCAAATACAACCATACTCATCCTTTATTCATTAACACATTTAGTACGTATGCGTATAGCCTGAACAGGTAGTGAGACGCGTTAGTTAACGAAAAAGAGTAATTTTGAAAATCAGCTCATCATCCGTTTGTAATAAAGAAGTTTTAATTTCGTAGTCGAATTTTCATAAGACATATAGAAAAGTTATAAGACATACTTTTGCGTATTCATACGTCAGGTCATGTGATTTGCAGGTCACTTTTTATAGATATTATCAATACTAATAATAACAATAATAATATAGTAAAATATTATTATTGCCGGGATCAAAAAATATGTTTGGATTTTTTTCCTAAAAGGCCTTTACTAAGAAAATTGGACTCCATCTTAATGTTGGCCATGGTCTTGTTATTTTAAGCCTTTCTTGATTTTTTAAACCCCTGAGTTATGCACCTCCTCTCGCGGAAAAAATGTGTCCAACGGTTTTATTTAATTCCGTTGCTTGTTTATTTGAGGTCTTGTTTCAGTGACCACGCGGCTACAAGACGTTAAACGTTATTATTTGTACTCAAATATATTTGTTTTTACTATCTCCTTACGGGGCATCTTAATTATTATATCGATATTTAAATGAATCTGTTTAAAAAAAAACTAAATGCTTTCTATAAAAAAAAATCTTGCCAATTCCAGAAAGGGCTAGGAAATGCCCGCTAAGCAATTTGTTCATATTACACTTACGGCAATTTTCTTAATGTTCACTAATAAAAGTCTAAACTCTGTTTTTTAGAAAGAAAAAAAAATCTCTTGCAGTATTTTATGACGTTAATTTTCTTACGGTGTATGTGCAAAGAGGAAAGTCTATTTTACCCCTCAATGATTATAACGGGTTTCGTATAAAATTTGCAAAGTCCAACTCTTATCTGGAAACGGAAGGACTACAAATTACAAAACCATAAAAATTAATGGTCATTACATTCGGGGGGATGTGGGGGGCAAAGAGAGAGATTTGCATTGGATTCGACCATTGGCCGAGGTAAAAAAATATATATATTCGTGCTCTTCTTTCCTCTATTTTATATCCTTCATTTTTCTTTTCATAAAAAAGGAAAAATGGAAAGTAGAAATATGTGTCGTATTGTTAGTGTGTACACTCTGTTACATGAATATAAACTGATTACGGGCCTAGGGTGGGTTGGAAGAAAACACTATTTAAGTTCAGTAATTTTTAAACTCTTACTAACATTTTTTTTTCTTTGATACAATAAATAAAATATTGCTTCAGCAGATATATTAGATTTAATTTTCTACACTAAGTAATCTCATCAGTTAATGCGTTTCTGTCAAGATTCATAGGCATAGCGGCATTTGAACAGAAACCTTTTAAATTAAAGTAAAAAGTCTTGATAAAATTCCGCTATTATCATAACAAATATTCAAGAACTTCGATATTATCGTGCGTTGAAAATCAAACGAAACGTATCTATTAAAAAAAACAATATTTTTTTTAAAATTTGGGTGAAAAGTGGTTTTATGGTATAAAAACTGCCAAAAAATACTGACCTTAACTCGCACCCGTCCAGCTCACCCAAATAGGCTGCGTCTATTGTGAATATTGTTGAAACATTGGTCTTAAGGCGTTAAACATAACCAGCTAAATCAGGCCTGTCCAACTGACGGCCTGCGGGCCGCATATTTTGTGGCCCACGACGCATTAGAAAAGTTAAAAAAAGTATAACGTCATTCAGGAATTCATTACATATGATCAAACTTAAATTGTATAAAATTTATTAAATGTATTATTTTCTGGACTATATCAATTATGATAATACTTTAAATGTACTATATTATCTAACTATTGTATGGGCCTAATTTCCATGTGTGCGGCCCTCACACTGACTAGGAATATAAAATTAGGCCCTTATCTAACTTAAAGTTGGACAGCCCTGATCCAAATAACTTGAATCCCAGTGAGATCAACTTTAAATATTGACTAGTGATGAATGAGTTCCAAATTATACTTAACTAGTTGTTAAGCTTTTATATGACTGGCTGATGTCAATATTACCCAACCTAAAAAACTGAACCTTCAATTTGTAGATTCATGAAAGGTTAGATTTTTTAGGCTGGGCTAGCTTGTTATAAAATTAGGTTTCTCTCAATTATATCAAGTAAGAGTCGCTAAAATCGATTTTTGGTATGAAACACACATTCCCTTAAGATGAACCCATTAAAATTGTTGCATATATTATATTTGCACCCAATCGTGTCACTACTAGGCGGATTCCATTTCATAGGCCCTGTTTATTACTATACCCACACAAACAAACAATCAAACATTAGTTTTATCTATAGGGCTATGCAGTGTTAGCTGTCTTTTAATTAGAATAATCGGTTTGTGTGAATGTATAATATATATAGTTTATGTAAATGTAAGTTCAAATTAAATAAATGTGTTTAATGTTACCTATAAAATTTTCATTGCCCGAAGAAACACTTTTTGCCAACTAATATGAATACAAACCAACCGAATCATAAACACAGGTCACTATTATTATCATCGTGAATTTTTATCCTAGGTTCGCTATGCTTTTAAAATGCAAATAAAAGGTTGACTTATTAAAATGATTAAATATATCACATGAAAATTGTTTATGTCTTATTAGTTTTCAAGTTTGAAAAACTTTCGCATCCCGTTAGTGGTTCCTCTACAATTTCACAAAATTTCAGCTTTTTATCTCATTGAGAAGTACTAAAAATTCTCTGGACGTATATATACAGACACCATCAGACTTTAATTAACATAAATATCGGCTTAACAAACATAATTATGGGACAAACTCAACATCCAGACCATTAATAAATACCTTAACTGAATATATTAATGTTATTATGAATACATTTCAACAACCAAGTGTATTATTTATTTTAATATTTAAGTTTTTTTGTAGGAACCCAACAATTATTGCAATTTTCATTGGAGAGGCCTTATCTGAAAGCTAGAAAAGCTACTAAATCTATTTCACTTATTCATATGTCAAGACATTACATTACTAATATTTTTAAAATAACACTAATAATGTGATCAAATATTATCACTGTTGACCCCAAAAATATAAGATATATGTTTTTATGTTACAAAAAATATTTATTCACCAAAATCCTACTATATAGAAAAAGCAAACCTCTTATGTTTTAAGTTATAAATTTTTCTCGATTACGAGACTCGGGATTCGTTGAGTAACGTATTCGACCCATCTCTACCATTTAGTATTAACATAATGAGAAAACCAGCCAAGATCAAGGTAAGTAGCATGTTCACTAGGATTGTGGTACCAGGTGACGATTAATTATCTCTTCTTTGTAAAATAATAATGAAATAAATGGTACGGTGCATTGCACAGACTATCTCTTTTATCTTGAAATAAAGATATTTAATAAAAACTCTCTAAGATTTGTGAAACAATGACATACATTGTTTTAGAAACACTCCACCAAAGAGCATAACAATTCAGTTCTGTTTTCAAAGAGCTGCATAAAAAATTAATATATTTTGATTATAGCTCAGAAAACATTGATTTTATTAAAAAAATCAAAATAAAATATGTTTTGTTTACTAATACTACAACTTTATAATGTTAATGTAATTTAGTAGTTTCTATCAAGTAGTTGCGAAGATATGCTTAAAATTGGGAATTTCAGCTTTTGTAAAGTACCCTTGAAGTCATTTTAATGGAAAAAATTAGAATTGTCATTTTTTTGGTAATGCTAAACAGTGCCTAGATAACAATATTTAGTCAAAATAGTTAAAGCGGATTTTGATTTTTGAATTTCAGTAAACTACCCTTAATTTTAGGGTTGGATATCTAATTCCAAAACCTACTCGAGGGAACCTCATGAAAACCCTAGGTACTAGGGTCTAGCCCAATCGGTAAAATAGTTTAGTCTATCAAGCCGAAATACAGACACACAAGACATAAGGCATCGCAAAAACCACTTTTTTTGTTTCAGTGGGTTATGAATCGTCGACATTTATCAAAATCTCAAGTTAGATTTTTTATCTACGATCAAAATACTTATTTCTCCGAGGAGTCGATATAAATTAAAAGAACACCAATTCAAACCGGTGATCATAACTATCTCAAATCAATAACATCTTCCAAGAGTTTGATATTGGCAAAGACTTACATATAAACTAATTATAAGTCATGTGATGTTGAAAATAGTTTGGTATCGAGTTAGCTTATAAATGTTCTAGGGTAATAACACCTGTATGAATGTCTTGTACCTAATGCCTTATTTGGGGATTACAAACTTACAATCAAAAAATTAAATGTTATACTACTTGTAAACCTTCTCTTAAATTAAGGGTTTGTCGCTACGCGGTCCTTACCCTAAGGGCAACCTGTCAGAATGGTCTATGTGCAGGGAAGGAATATCGGATAGAAGCGTTGGAACTAGTCAGACCTGTACACCATAGTACATGATGTGATTTAGTCAGTCTTAATTGATTAAGTTCAAAAATAGTCGCCAGCCCAAGTTTGTCACTCTACCAAACAGTCTTGTACGTATACATTGATGAGCTAACTACCTCGAACTGGGGACAAGCGCCTACTCTAGTCCTGCTGCGACGCCTCCCCCCCCTCCCACACACACCTCAGCTGCTGCTCTCCTAGTTTCAACCCTTCTTAGCGTTTCAAAAGTAAGTCTTTCTTTCAACAATTTTGCTAGTTCAAAAACACTGCTGTGTAACTGTTACTAGACACCGACAGGTAACCTATTGTTTGCTGATTTTAGAAAATTTATATAATTTCGAAAATAGCTCTAATAATTTAGTTCAAAATATATATTTCTGAGGATCGTTTTCTATGATAAATAACACTTAAGTTATACTTGTTTTATGGTAAAAAAAATTCAGTTTAAGTTAGTTTACTGACAACTGATTTTCAAAGATTTTGTTACAAACTTTTAACAGGCCAGATGAGATAAAAATATGCGGTTTGTGTCGTACTCATCCTATAGCTTGAAATTCGTTTTCATTTTTTTTTAAATTTCCCTTATGAAATGAAAA
>CABFWO010001483.1:9789-21024 GCA_902155825.1 Timema genevievae | reverse complement strand
CCGACACTGGTGGTCCTATCAGGACTCCTCCACTTCCCGATCAATAGTCTCCAGGTTTAACACGACAGAGACAATCGTCGAGCAATAGGGGACGTTGACTCCCCCTTAGGGACCTGAGCTCAGAACTCAACAAGTACCTTTATGTTTTTTTTGTTTTTATATGAAGTCCATTGTTAATAAGAAGAGCTATTTAGAAAATACAAACTTTTTTTCCGAAAAACATTGATAACATAAATTACTATATTATTAGTGTTATTTTATTGATAATATATTTCAAAAGTGACACTTGCAGATCACACATGGCTTGAATTATTAAGACAGGAAAGCGGATCTAGTAGGCTTTCCTAGCTGTCAAATAAGGTTATTTCTGTGAAAATGGGACCATATGCCCACTTGTTGGGATTTATATCAATGTTAGCAGTAGGGTCATCAATTTAATGTGCTTTAATTTGGTTTATAATTATAGATTCAATTAAATAATATTAGTTTAACGGCATCCTCATAGGTCGGAAGAAGAAAGAATCGTTTCATAACTTTGTGTAATGCCAATTTATTACACTTACTTGTCGCACACATTTTTTTCGATAAATAAAACTCATACTATAGGGCTGTTGAGGAAAAAGAGATCTGTTGTAATCTTTCGACTTTATTTTGGGGCGAACCATGTTGTGAAATAATATATCGTGGAATCAAATAATACGTTAGAGCTGAACAACTGCGTGGCATCTTTTCGATTACCGAGACGGTCCGTGGTTCGATTCCTGGCATGGACGAAAAATCTATTATATTGAAATTTGGGTTTAACCCTTCACAGAGATGAATAAACGGCAGAGGGCTGGATGTCTCTTTTAGATTTAAGTTAGTTAAAAGTCCTGTTCTGATATAATCAGTAGGTTTGTAAAGTGCTCGTTAAATAACTCAAATAAATGAAAAAAAAAATCCTTATTACAATTATAGCCCTACATGTTCCGCTTACAAAGACTTGTTTGTTACTCTGCTCTTCTGGCCAATCATACACCACTATCAAAGAAACCACGTTACTTATTCATCATCCAGAACAAAAAATTTTAGTTTTTACTTTATCGCTATTTTACAGGTAGAGAAAGTATTGTGATCGTCAAAAAAATCGAACACGAGATTTTGATGATTCTCGACGTTTCATGACCCCTTGAATGCGAAAAAGTTTTTTTTGAATTTCCGTCTGTCTCTCTGTACCTCCAACTAGAGCCTAAACTATATAAACGATTGGGCTAAAACTTGGTATTTAGGGTTTTCATAGGGTTGCCCCAAGGTGTTTTTGGAATTGGATATCTAACCCTAAAATTAAGGGTAGTTTACTGAAGGGCAAAAAGAGAAAAAATTGATTTACTCAAAATCGGCTCTAACGATTTTGATTAAATTTAATTTCAAAACATTTATAAATATTCCAAACAAAATGGCTACTCTCAATATTTCGGCAAAATGACTTTAAGGGTTCCGGTCTGATGCGTAAGTTCTCATTTTTTATCATCTCCGCAACTATTTGAGATACTAAATAGTTTATCATTGCAAAATTGTAGTACTATTAAAAATAAAAAACTTTTATATGAAGTATATTTTTATAAAACCTACAGTTTCTGAGATATTGGCAAATATTTTAATACAATCTTGTGAGTTTTAGTTGTAAACATATACTACTTCAGTTTTAACGCAATAATTCTCCAATGCCATAGAGTAATTAAATATAAGTCTCTCCAAAATTTGTAATTTTTTTAAACCTCTTAGGAGAAATGTTTGTGCAACAATTATCTATCTCCATTTTAGACTCAATAGTCCATATTTACATTTTTTATTAGTAAAAAATTATAAATGGGGAATTTAATAGCAATGCGATGACATGACACTTAATAAAATGTCGAAATTTTAATACGAAGTGTTGACCCTTGTGGACCCAATTTTGATATTTTTTATCGGTCCAAACATATAAATGAGGACATTAATTCTTTAAAAATAAAATTATAAAATTTAAAACCGGGACTAAAAAAATATTTTACATAAGTATAGTGCAATTTATGCTTGGGTTTGCTTGTGTATATTATTTCGTTTTGCGTATATTACGAGTTTTGAGTAAATATCTCCATTTTTAAACAATAAAGCGAGAAAGTCCGTGCGGAGTTCCATACCATTTATTTTAATTAATAAACATTTATGTTATTTATATAATATACATTAGCCTATCAAGTTCCTTAAATTGTATCGTTCCTTATCTTATTATTTTAATATTGATAAATTAAATCGTATATTGAAACTAAAAATTAGACAAAAAAAAGTTTCTGTCAATATAAACCTAAACTTTTTATTTTTTCCTCTACTGACTCTCACTTACCCGTTCGGGCTAAAAGAATTTAATTACATTACTTAGGTAGGAATCTGGCTGGTAGAATCTATAGGAAAATGTACCTACATTGGGGTGAATGGAGAGTTGGAAACCATTTAGGGAGGACACAACTATACGAACTCCAATTATATAAGTTTAATCTGTGCCCTCACCCTTGCGGTTAAGTAGAGTTTTTTTTTATCACCGCAATCGGGTTATACGCCTATATAATAATTACACTAATTTACTAGGGATTAGGAAGATTGAATTTTAGAGGGAGTGTTTGGGTGGAGGTGGAGTGGAAAACCATTTAGGAAAAACCACCCTCAATACACCCAACCGGGACTTGAACCACAATCTCCCCGTGATCGGCAGTCTAGTCTACTGCGAGTGTGACTCCTTTTGAGCATGTGGCCGCCGAAGCGGGTGTTAAGTAGTTATTAACAAAATAATGATGACGTTACACCCAGGAGCACTTTCATGAAGCACCCATCGCAAAACTATACGACCTTTAAAACAAAATTATATATCCCAGTAAATGTTTCTATAAAATGACAATCGTTGTCTTTGATGGGCGCGCATGTTTGTTAAGTCTCGCCCCCGCCATGTTCGTGCTAATCTTCTTTTCTCGTCACTCTTTCTCCTACTCTGTCCCTCTTTCCATGTTCCTTTCTCTCTCTCACACACCACTGAAAGATCTTCGAGGCGTGTCATTACCACGCTCACGAACCGGAATCTCATCAGCCATCCTGGTTGGCCTTATCACTCACTTCACTCGCTACACTCCTTCACTCTCTCGATCTCAATCACTCTCCATCCCCAAACTCTTTCCCTTCTCTACCCCCTCTCTTCTCTCGCTCTCTCATAAATCTCACTTCTTCTCCCCCCTTTTCTCTACTCTCCTTTTATGTTATTCTTAACGTTTTCTCGAACCCTTTATTTGCTTTAGATTTAAACACAAATTCTCGTTTTATTAGGGTTTAGAATATAAAAAGACTATGTATTTAAAACAAAAAGTTGAGAACAATTTAAGGAGATCGGTGAGAACGCGGACTAAACGTCAATCTCTTCCAGTCTGATTTGTCGATGACAGGAAGGTCCCGATTGCTTTTTTTCTCACTTAAATAGTTTTCCACTCTCCGGCCACCTTACTCATCCTTACCCCATAAGCGTGATTAAATTAGGGTAGCCTGGATGGTTTGTAAGACTTGGCAGGGAAAAAAGAAATGCACCCGCATTCGCGTGGAGAAAACCAATATCTTAAATTACATGTGGATAAATACCTTCAGTAGACTCTACAAGTTACCGAGATTCGAATATATATCGCCTCGTTATTGGTAATTGCGAGAGGGATGCCTTAGACTATGCGACCACCATTGCGAGTAAACTTTTTTTTTTCAAGCCGCGGCCATATTCATCGTGGGAGAACAGTTCATTGCGCATTATGAAGAACCTTATTTGATAGCTAGGAAAGTTACTAGATCGTCCTTCACTTATTCATACGTCAAGTCATATGATCTGTATCTGTCGCTTTTGATAGATATTATCAATACATAATATAACATAACACATAATATGGTAAAATATTTTCAATGTTGACCGCAAAAAATAAATTTATATTTTTTTAAATACCTTTTCAATGAAGGTAAGGTTAAAAACTCGGAACAATCCGAAGTAAGTAATTGCACGCGGCGTATGTCACTGGACGTCTTGGGTTCGAATCGTGACCGGCTTAATGTACGTCTTGATCGCTCTATATACACTTGTGTTACTTATCCGTGGACGCTTGAATATATTGTCTTATATATTCGGAAGCCAGGTAGTTACGTCTCCTATCGACATTTTATGATTAAGTTGTTTAATACGCGTATGGTCGCTACCCAGTCCCTACCGCGTGAACACTTTGTCAGGCTGGCCTATGTGCAGGGAAGGATTGTCGGATAGGAGCATTGAAAATAGTCATACATCTAATGTATAATACATCGTCACCCGAGAATGCAAGTGTTCTAAGTCCAATTTTACACTATTGTGTAAAAGAGCATTGAAATTCGACCATGTGTATAAAACCAATATTACCAGATTACAGCTCGAGTTTGTATCTTCTTAATTAGGTGACCTGGCGGTCTAGGGATAAGATGTCGGACTTATGTGCTGGGGATCCGGGGTTCAATCCTCGGTCCCGGCACAGATTTATATGATTGCCAAACCCTTCCTTCACCTCTGACAAGACGTGTATTAGTCACAACTTGTGAATGTATGGAATGCCAGGCCTCCACCGTGGTTCGGATTCCACGTTAAACTGTAGGTCCTCCATTTCATCTCACAATCACCCTACCATTGCACATTAGCGTTAGTGCGTATAACCCGAATGGGTAGTAAGACGTGGTGCTAATAATAATAATAATAATAATAATAATAATAATAATAATAATAATAATAATAATAATATTTTCTTAAGTCTTTATTTGTAGTCTCGATTTCACCGCAGGTGGACTATGTACATTCTGAACAAACGTAAACACATAATATCTCAAATTTAACACTTCTGGAGATAGAACACTTGCATTCTCTGGTGACGATGTGATGTAGTCAGTCATAATTGATTAAGTTCAAAAATTGTCGTCAGCCCACGTCATCCATTCTGTCAAACAGTCTGTACGTTTACATTGGTGATCTAACTCTACCTCGAACTGGGGACAAGAGCGCATCTAGTCCTACCCTCACGCCCCGCCTTCCCCCCCGCTGCTGCTACTGTCATAGTTTCATCCCTTTTTATAGCTTGAAAGTGTCTCTTTATTTCAACATTATTGCTTAGTCCCGTAACCTTAAAACTATACACAAATTAAGCCGATAGTAATAACAACTTTGCTATATTATTGTGGAGTGTTTGTCTTTGTCTGGCTCAGACTTTCAACACAATTAAAATTAATATTACCTATAGTACTCAGCCCGAATGTTAGTTGGATCCTCAACAGTTCCATCGTCAGCTATAAAGCCTAGGCAGGATTGAAGAGGCGTACTAGGGAAGTGAGGAGTGAGGTAGTTTCCCATTGCTTTCTTAACTGACAAGGGGAGGCCACGACGTTCGGATCACGGATTATCTTCAAACTTTGTACACTTTTAGTAGTCCATCAGGACAACATAATGTGCAAGTAGTAAGGCGTACTACTTAGGCATTCTCGAGAAAATCGCAAGAGAAGTTTTACGCGTCGAATATGTACCGGAGCCTTGCGACTATGAGCATGAGATGGCGGCGGTCCAGTGGTTAGCGTTTCAGCTTCTTAATCGCTGTATCGCTGGATCGAGTCCCGCTCGTGTTTTTTTTTCAACACTGGTCATATTCTTTCATATATATACAATTAAAAGGTAATATAATGAAAAAATACGTGTATTTGCATGAACTTTTATTGAATTTCCAATGTTATTTGGCTGTTTACTAATTTTTATTAATACAACAAATATTATATTTATAATTATCGACAAGTAAACGATCAAACGCATAAAGTTTTCCTGAAAATTTATGCCTGTCGTGATTTGCGAAATCCCTTATACCTGCAATCGAGTAAGGTATCCAGAACTGTTGTGGACGCTTCGACCTGCAGACGACACGCTTTATGCGTTTGGTCGTTTACTTGTCGATAATTATAAATATAATATTTGTTGTAATAATAAAAATTAGTAAACAGCCAAATAACATTGGAAATTCAATAAAAGTTCATGCAAATACACCTATTTTTTCATTATATTACCTTTGAATTGTAATATATATGAAAGAATATGACCAGTGTTGAAAAAAAAACACGAGCGGGACTCGATACAGCGATTAAGAAGCTGAAACGCTAACCACTGGACCGCCGCCATCTCATGCTCATAGTCGCAACGCACCGGTACATATTCGACGCGTAAAACTTCTCTTACGATTTTCTCGAAAACGCCTAAGTAGTACGCCTTACTACTTGCACATTATGTTGTCCTAATGGACTACTAAAAGTGTAC
Organism: Timema genevievae; assembly: GCA_902155825.1. Taxonomy (NCBI): domain Eukaryota; kingdom Metazoa; phylum Arthropoda; class Insecta; order Phasmatodea; family Timematidae; genus Timema; species Timema genevievae. The sequence goes on along the minus strand of CABFWO010001483.1, from coordinate 14,672 downwards.
AAAGTTTGAAGATAATCCGTGATCCGAACGTCGTGGCCTCCCTTGTGAGCCAGACATACACTGACTGACCCTATAAGCGACACCTTCACTCCATTCATCACAGGGACTGGCTGTATATTGAATGTTATTACTAGTATCGTTCATACCTCTGTCACTTTCATATTTGTCAAAGCCATGAGTGAGGCTTATTTTATAAGCTTCGAGATATTCCCTAAAAATAGTATTGTTAAATTACAAGTAAACAACCATACTTTATAGTGATGACCTATACTTTTGAATGCTGGGTTTTATTTAAAAGTTGGTCGATTTTCCTTCTCTCTAGTTCTTTCCCCCTTTTCTCACCGAGTAATTCTCTCTCTCTATCTCTCTCTCTCTATATCTATCTGTCCCTTTCCCCTCCCCCGAGTCGCGCGGACTTGTCTTATTTGTCCCTCCATTACTTTTAACTGTTGTCCGGCGGTTGATTCGAGAGGCTAAGAGCCTCGGACAGACCGTCTCTATCCATCTCGGACGCCCGTAATAACGCGACGCGACGCGGGATTGTTGTGGTGTTAATAACCTTGTGAGTAGGGGGTCGGAGAGGGGACGAAATTACTCCGGAACCCTGCGATACTGCTGCCGTCCGCCGGTGGACACTCGCACTAGTCCAAACCTCTTCTATTTTGTCGTCGTTACCGGGGGTACAATATTGCCCCCTTGGTCTACTACATACTGCAGGACTCATCTCATCTTCTTCCTAACCCTAACCCCCCCTCTTTTTACTCTTCCACAGAATGGCTGCTCGCACACTGAATAACACATGGGATTAACGAGATGGTTGGAAGGGGTGGGGAATGGAAACTTGCACGGGGTGGGTTTTACTTGTGAGGGTTGTTTGAACCGCGCCGTGACGGAAACAAGTTTTCATAAGTTCCAGTTGGAAGGAGGAGCACGTGTTATCGCGCTTACGACGTAAAGAAGGGATTATTTCCATATTTAAAATTCACGTTTGTGTTGTGATCTTGGGTCTCAGTGACCAAGTGCGACGGACATAACTTCAAAATAATCTATATTATTTAAGTGGGAGTCACTCTCGCATTAGACTGGACTGTCGATGATGGTTGGCTCGGGTTTCGAATCCTGAAAGAATATGATTTTTCCACCTCCACGCAAATACGTTTACACTTCCTCTAAATTAGACCTTCTTCAACCCTAACACATTCACGTAATTAGTAAATAGGCGTATAACTTGAACGGGTATTAAGGCGGGGTGACAACAAATGTATAGGCCTATCGGGGGGACATATAACATCAAGATCCAGCTATCATAATCTTGAGGACGAAAAGATAGTTCAGATTTTTAAAGGATTGTTTTCTCGACATCGTAGTGCCCTCCTGATCTCCCATTCAGGGGCGGATCCAGATCATTTTCATAGGGGGGTCATAATTATAAATAACATAGTTACTTACAATGTTAGATTTCTGTTTAAAGCCATTTACTAGTTTTTCATACTTATTTGATCTTATGTATGTTTTAAACCGTGGACATTCTCTCCAATCTTTTAAAATTAGATAGTTTTTATAAACTATTTGGACTGACCCTCCTTCAACAATTTTTTGAAAAATGGTTCACTCTAGAAGCTATGAGTATAGTCTTCGCCTTGATCTAAAAAAAATATTCTTTCATAAACCATTTAAAGTGTTCCTCACCTAGAAATGTTTGAAATTTGGATGCCCCTCGATTCTATTTAGAATGATCCTCACCTTAATTTTTTTCGATATTTAGATACCTCTATAAGATAATAATTGAAGTGGTCTTCCACCGACAACATTTTAAAAATTGAATTATTTCAGAAACTAGGCTATTTGGGGTGGTCCTCGCCTGAAAATTCTTCACAACGACATGTATCTAGAAGCTATTTGGAGTTGTCCTCCCCTAGACATTTTTGAAATTTGGATGATCTTGGAAGCTATTTAGAGCTTTCCTCCTCTGACTTTCTGCCAGTTAGATGCCTCTAGTATACTAGTTATTTGATACGGGCGGTCTTTTCCGGCAAATTTTTGACAATAGAATGCATCTAGAAGTCATTTGGAGTTTGATTTAAGGCCATCATTCATATTCGATAATATCAGAGGATTTGAAATATATCTGGGGGAAGGGGGGGTTATTCCAGGATGGCAGAGTCCCCCACAGTTCCGCCACTCTTCTGTCCACACATAATCTATAAACGGTATTCGTGGATGAACTGCTCACAGGCAATTATTAGTCTTCTTTGATGTGTGGTAGTCTACCATCTCTATGCGGAAAAATGTTCGTTACTCGTTATGCACTACAAATACCAGTACATGAAAATGAATATTTTTTCCACACTTCCGTGAGTCATATCGGAAATTGAATAAACGTGGATAAATAACGAACGTGTGGACCCGGATTAAGAGGTGTATGTGAGTAAAAAGATAAAAAAAAGTGTATAATTTATCTGTGTTGTATTTTTTTTCTAAAATTTGAATTAAAAAAAATAGTTTTCTAACTTTCACAGGGGGGTCAACTGACCCTTTGACCCCCCCGAATCCGCGCCTGCTCCAACTACCCGCTGTTTGACAATTGTGGTCATGAGGTTTTACCGGATCTGGCAGAGGAGGAGTGAAGGAGGGTCTGTAAGGAGTACGCCTTGCCAACTTGGATGCCGTTCAGGCGAACAAGGTACGAACGAAGCAGAGGAGCCGTGAATTCGTGTCACGCATCAGATAAGTTCAGGCTAGGCGGTCATCTGACTCGAGGATATAACACTTGGCTGTATCAACTCAAAACAAAACGATAGCAAACATAACCCTTCACCTTTTTTATTTTGCTTTTTTTAAACACCACCCATTACTACCCGTTAGGGTTATACACGTATATACTAATTACGTTAGTGTGTTAAGAGTGAAGAAGGTTCCAATTTAAAGGAGGTGTACCCCATTTGCATGAAGAGATAGTGAAAAAGAATTTAGGAAATACCATCCTCAGTCCACCCGACCGAGATTCGAACCACCAAGCTCCCCGTCATTAGCTGTCCCACTGTGCTCTCATTGGATCATGTGACCACCGCAGCGGGTCTCTACGGTACGGTTAATTGAAATTTAAAGAAAGCAGTCACCCGCTTCGCCGATCGAGTGGTTTAGGTCCTAAGTCGTAACTCTCATGCTAAGAATGAATCACCGGTGACGGCGAGATTAGGGTTTGAATCCCGGTTGTATGTATTGAGGGATTTTCTTATTTACGAAATGGTTTCCCCAATAACCCCTCCACGCAAATATGGGTACATTTTCTAAAATTATATCTTATTTATCCCTTATCTATTAGCGTACTAAAGTAGCCTATACATACAACCTGAATGGGTAGTAAGACACGGTTGGGGGAGGGGGGGAGTTTAGTTTTAGAAGGGAGGTTTTATCCTAAGTAGGAATGGCAGTTTTCCCTAATATATCGATATATTTATTTAAACAGTATTTTGATATATTTCAAGGTATATATCGGTTAATATTTCGATCAAATTGAATCGGTCTGAGTGAACTGGAACTAGGGTATTAAGGTGGATGCTATTCTTTGACTTTTTCACTTTTTAATGTTATATTTAGCTTTTGAAAATAACATTAAAGTTTAATATAAATAAGAAAAAATTCGGCTCATTTGGTAAAAATAAAGACAAAAATCATTTAATTTATATTTTGATCCTCGAGTCTTAAACCGTACTCTGAGACATGAAATATAAATAATACCGATACATTAATCAATACATCGAATACTATTATTATTATTATTATTATTATTATTATTATTAGCACCGCGTCTTACTACCCGTCCGGGTTATACGCACTTACGCTAATGTGTATAAAACCTCGATATGAATATACCTACTAAAACCTCGATATGAATATACCTACTAAAACCTCGATATGAATATACCTACTAAAACCTCAATATGAATATACCTACTAAAACATCGATATGAATATACCTACTAAAACATCGATATGAATATACCTACTGAAACATCGATATGAAAATATCTACTAAAACCTCGAAATGAAAATACCTACTAAAACCTCGAAATGAATATACCTACTAAAACATCGAAATGAATATACCTACTAAAACCTCGAAATGAATATACCTACTAAAACCTCGATATGAATATACCTACTAAAACATCGATATGAATATACCTACTAAAACATCGATATGAATATACCTACTAAAACCTCGATATGAATATACCTACTAAAACATCGATATGAATATACCTACTGAAACCTCGATATGAATATACCTACTAAAACATCGATATGAATATACCTACTAAAACATCGATATGAATATACTTTCTAAAACATTGATATGAATATATCGATGTTTTTGCTCGGTAAATCTATAGCCTATATGTTTTATATCGATACAACGTTGCCTTCTTTAGTTCTGAAACAAATATCTATCTTCTTTGTTTTTTCATCCGTGCTTTGTGCGCATGGCTCTAAATGGAATCACAGTGACTCAACTGTGAATACCGGAGCTCCTTCTCCCTCCCTCCTTCCCTCCCAGCACGGAGTAAAGCCGGATCCCTTTCTCTCTATCTCGCGTGATGGACACAGGACGTCTGGGCTTCATTTTAACCAGTCTAAGGACTCTTGGGAGAATGGAACAGCGCCCCCTTCTCCCGTCTAAACCTCCCCGTTCATGATCCTGCGGGATAAAGAGGGGGAAAATACAATGGGTGGGCTGTGAGAGGAGGGGGTGAAGTAGGACAATATTCAAAGCGCTGGGGCCTGCTGCGGGTAAAAGGTATCGTAAATATATCTGCCCTCCTTTTCCTGTCTCCCTCGATGGGTGTGGGGGGGGGGGGGGAGGGGTATAAGAGACAGCA
>CABFWO010001482.1:153069-172230 GCA_902155825.1 Timema genevievae | reverse complement strand
CTCCTTTCCTCTACAAATATACTACCTGTATGTTCATGTCTCATCTCCTTTCCTCTACAAATAAACTACCTGTATGTTCATGTCTCTTCTCCTTTCCTCTACAAATATACTACCTGTACGTTCATGTCTCATCTCCTTTCCTCTACAAATATACTACCTGTATGTTGCTATCTCATATCCTTTCCCTCTACAAATACACTACCAGTGCGTGTGGCCTTTAACTAAATTAACAAGTAAGCAAAAATAATTTATTTCTTTTAATTTATGATTTAACGCCTTACTCTCGTGCTAGACTAGAATTCCGAAGATAGGGAGATAAGGGTTATTTCCCAGTCGGGTGAACTGAGTTACTTTGCTAAATGGTTTTCCAGTCTCCCTCCAAGCAAATGTGGGCTCAATTCCTCTATATTGAACCTTTCTAATCCCTAACACATTAGTACAATTAGTTCATAGGCGTACAACCCGAACGGTTCATAAGACGCGGTGCTAAAATAAATATGTTACATATTTTGCATGAAGAAAACTAAAATAATATAACTACAAAATGTAGGCCTAATGTCATTTATCCACTTTTTAATGTATTATTTTTTTAAGATTTTAATAAGTAATTTAATTTTCTTTTAATTATTAAACTGGATACACTGTTAATAAGATGGATATTTATGAATTTTCAGTATAACAATTTAGAAGTATTAATATTTTTTACCACCATTACACATAATCGTCTCACGTAGCCTCTGACACCTATTCGCAGAACCCTGATTGAGAACTAATGCCGTAAGGTATCCTGTTTGATTCTCAGATAGAGCCTAAATAAATAACTTGCTTCAAAGTTTGAGTCACTAATTTAATATCCTGTGAATAAAACCAAGTGTATGCGTTAATTGCTAGATATAATTAAGTTATATTATAAGCTTTGTGTTTGGATAATGAATGCAGGTTTTTAATAATAATAATAATAATAATAATAATAATAATAATAATAATAATATTTAGCACCGCGTCTTACTGCCCGTTCGGGTTATACGCTCAAGTACTAATTACGCTAATGGATTGGGAATTGGGAAGGTTGAATTTTAGAGGAAGTGAACCCGCATTTTCGTGGAGGGAGAGTGGAAAACCATTTAGGAAAAACCACCCCCAGTTCACCCGACCGAGATACGAACCTCGATCTCCCCGTCCTCGGCGGTCGAGCTCAACACGACTAGCGCGTTAGCCAACTACGCCACCGAGGCGGGTGCAGGTTTATAAAAATATAATATCTAACAAAATATATATTTTAACTAATTTACCTAAATGTACTTACTTTATTATTTTAAAGACTCATTATTAATGGATATTGACTTTCTTAGTAAATAAGCAATTTTGACAAAAAGAGAAATATTAAATTGTAGCTTTACTTATTGTACAGGCCAAAATAAGGGGACATAATAAAATAATAAATAATATAAAAATACTAATTCAATTTTTCAATGAAAATGAGGTATTACTGGATAGCCATGAGATACATGTATAGTGTGTATATCAATTATGCTAATGGGCAGTGGCGCAGGAACGTTTTTATTTGGGGAGGTAAAAATAATCATGTGCTTTTATAGGGAATAATATTTTTAAGATTGAAAAAAGACCAGGGAAATGTAATGCAACTGTCCCTCGCACTACGCTAGGGATTGGTTCTGATAAATAATCGCGTAACACGAAAACGCAAGTGAATTGATTTTAACATGAGTGAGATAGAGATTACTCCAAAGGAAAAAAGTAAATAAAAACCTAAAACTTGTAAATGAATGCCATTTTTATTAATTTATCTAACTTGTACAATGCTATAGGTAGCCTACACCTATTGTCAATTTTCAATCCCCTGAAATTTGTAAACAAACACAATTTTTAATTAAATTCATACAATGCTACAGGTACACTTAACGTTTATCTTCAATCGCATGATAAATTAACTTGATTTGGCAAACTTGGATTATCACTATCTTGTTCTTGACGGTAGGCTCTTGCTCTCTTGACGGCTCATGGACGGGAAGCTCTTGCTCTCTTGAAGGCCCTGGGACTGTAAGCTCTTGCTCTCTTGAAGGCCCTAGGAAGGTAATCTCTTGCTCTATTGAGGGCTCTGGAATGCTAAGCTCTTGCTCTCTTGATGGCCCTTGGACAATTGGCTCTTGGTCTATTGAAGGCCCTGGGATAGTAAGCTTTTGCTATTTTGAAGGCCTTGGGATGGTAGGCTCTTGCTCTCTTGAAGTCCCTTGGACTGTAAGCTCTTGCTCTCTGGAAGGCTCTGGGATGGTAAGCTCTTGCTATCTTGAAGTCCCTAGGACGGTAAGCTCTTGCTCTCTTGAGGGCCCTGGAACGCTAGGCTATTGCTCTCTTGACGGCCCTTGGATGGTAGGCTCTGGCAGGCTATTGCTCTCTTGAGGGCCTTGGAACGGTAAGCTCCTGCTCTCTTGAAGGCTCTTGCCTGACAGCTCTTGATGTCGTGAAGTGCCCTGGGTCGTTAGGCTGAAGATTTTCAACTTTATTTGATGAAATGGTCAAGACTCAGCTGATGGGCAGCTTTCTTCCTCTCTCTAAAGAGTGCTTTGTAGCAAGCCAAATAACTCAATCTCCTTGGCAACTTTGGCACTTCTATCCATCTTAGAATCATTCTATTCAATTATTCTAATTGCACTGTCAATGTGATAACATTATTCATCAATTTGTTTTGTTGAAGTTTTTTGATAGGCTCAACAACATAGTGCTCTTCCTCTTCATCCTATATGCCGTTCTCCATTTCTAGAAGATCTTCATTTGTGAGTTATATTGAGTGGGATTGGAGCAATTCATCCACATTTGCCTGGTTGCGTCTTCAAATCCAACCTCTTGCTATATCAACGATGTCATGTCTTGAATTGGAAAGCTCGTGTTCAGGATCAAAATCATGAGAATAAGAAACTTCAGGCCAAATATTTTTCCAAACTCCCTTCATACAGGACTGTTTAACATCTCCAATGTTGTAAATACCACCCCCCCAACACCAAACTATACAGTAAAGATCTTTGTCTTCACTGGATTGTGCGCGCACAAGCTCACGTCACCACCGCACAGGGTGACTGCGAAATTACAGCCGACAACGCATTATTTTTACTATTTATTAATCACGTTATCGCGAAAACGCGGAAAGTGAGATCGCGTATGACGAGGGATACTTGTATTTAATGGTCCTATTGTGCATTTTTCTCATTTATTTTAGTTGTGCCAAACATTAGAATTAATATACCCAAATCAAATTAAGAAAAATTATAACTGATGGGGCTTAGCTAAAAATTATGTAACACCGAAAATTAAAGTAAGTGTCCATACATATTTGCCCTATATTCCTTACTAAGTTATAAGACCACTAACTAGTTTTGCAATTTTCAAATTTGTTAAGCCTCTCAGGGTACGCATTCAGCAAAGGTGATTTAGTCTACGTTGCCTCATCCTGCAGTGAAGATAGTTTTTTTTCGTATAAGTATTGAAAAACTTCTTTCTGCAGTAGGTGATGTAGCTGGTATCACTATCATAGTTTTCAATCAGTGTGTGCTCCAAGTACATTTTATTATTATCATGTTACCTTAGTGTGAACTTCGTATCTTGCCTCAACAAGATCTTTACACTATCTAAAAGTTTTATTATATTATTTNAGATCTTTACATTATCTAAAGGTTTCTTTATACTATTTTGGGGGAGGGGGAGGGGGGAAAAATAATACTTTTTACCCCCCTCAATTTTTAGGGGGGATAAAATTTACCCCCTTACCCCCCCCTCCCCCCCCGTTCCTGCGCCACTGTTAATGGGTTATGACGAGGAGAAACCAAGTCACAAGACATGTTCTAGCAGGTCACAGAACAGATAGTTTTGAAACGTTTCTGTTGTACTCTGATTTATACCGGTTTCTCGCTAACGAGTGATTTTTCAATATCACAACTATGAAAAATCGACTACGTTTCAAAGATATGAGACAACTTGATTGAAACACGCCATTGTACAAAATTTGTAATAAAAAAAACATAAATATTTTCTATTAATCTTGCTTGAGATTAAGTTGATTAAGTCAAAAATTTTAGAAATTATAAAAGTATTAACTTAATGTTATTCATACCTAAGTTACTGTAAATTAGTTGATTACTTGTTCGGCTTCAGAGTCAGTGATCTCTGAATATATTTTTGGACAATTATAAATTTTATCTGAATAAAAAAATACTTGTCAATCCTATTATAGTATTAACTGGCATTTTCCCGCAGCTTAGCTCGCGTTAAACAATACATCAACACATTCGACCACTTCAATGCTAGAATTATTATTATTATTAGCACCGCGTCTTACTACCCGTTCGGGTTATACGCTTAAGTAATAACTACGCTAATGGATTAGGAATTGGGAAGGTTGAATAGAGGAAGTGAACCCGCATTTGCGTGGAGGGAGAGTGGAAAACCATTTAGGAAAAACCACCCCCAGTTCACCCGACCGAGATTCGAACCTCGATCTCCCCGTTCTCGGCAGTCGGGCTCAACACGACTAGCGCGTTAGCCAACTACGCCACCGAGGCGGGTTTCAATGCTAGAAAATTATTAACATTTTCGGGAGTAGTGTGCTTACTTAGATACACGAATAAACATGGACACACACCCATCCCCTCCTCCTCCACACCCCTGCTCATAGCACTTGCTATCTTATCTACCCATAATACCAGCAGCGACGATTTTTCACTGCTTACGTATAGTTTTTTCGTCATTCCTTCACTTGCTGATGATATACTCAACAAACATTTGAATTCGTAGCCAAATCTTAGAGTTTTATTGTATGTATATATTTAAAGAAGCACTCTACATTAAGCGCCCTACCATACCAAGTAATATCGTGGTGTTGGTTTTGTAATATAACTTTATTCAGCATTCACGTACAAGACATACAGTACCAGCCTAGTCACCACTTCAAGGTCAGAGCTCACACTAATTTGCTGCTGGAATGTACCACCAACCCTTCTATCTTGATGAACACTAGGGGAGGGAGTATTGTCCCGTTATAACTTTTAGGGGCACCGCTCCCCCCTACATGCTTGTTAGCAGTCAGCACTTGTCACTACACTATTCCCTCCCTTATTCAAAAATCACAGTTTAATATTAAAACACAATAGCTTATAGACACCAACATATATACATATCTACAAAACAAAACTATTTTACAAATTAAAGATGTTTATTTACACTTTTCTTCATTCAGCTAAAGCCGGCTTTAAATTGAATTATCTGTGCTCTGTCCCTGAATGGGTATCGACGTGCTTCTTCATCTGTGTTGACGTCCACTGCATTATTGTGAGGAGCCTATGGAATCCACCAGCTGCCAGGGTTCACTCGTAGGATTGATGCCAGTTGCTTGAGATTTCAAAGAAGTGTCATCTTTCGTCACCAGCCTTCTACCTTCACCTTTATTCTGAGCAACTGGTGACGGGCTCATCAGGTTACACAGCAGGTTTCCCCACAGGTGTGGCTAAAACTATGAGTGTGACTATTGCATCTTGGAAATAACTGGGGGTTGTGATTTTTTGAGCGCCCCCACCCTGTAGTTGACTGCAGGGTTTCCACGACTGTGTTTCTGGGCTGAGGGAGCTTGTAACTGGCATCACATTGGAATTTTCATCCACACGTTGGCACTGGCGACAAGGCACTCTTGAAAGTCCGTCAGCGTTATTATGTTTCATACCTGGGCGATGTTCTGCCTTGTAGTTGAATCGCGATAGACGTTCCAGTCACCAAGCTACTTGCCCTTCAGGCTCTTTGAAATTGTGGAGCCAGACTAGTGCTCTATGATCAGTGCGCACACGCACTACCTCACTTCATTCAAGATAGCGACGAAAGACGTGGAGACAGTCAACCAGGGCTAATAATTCTCTTCGTGTCGCACAATACTGCCTCTCTGTCTTAGTAAGAGGGCGGCTCCAATAAGAAATGACTTTCTCTTCACCATTTTGAACCTGAATAAGTACTGCCCCGATTCCAACAGCGCTTGCATCGCAATCCACCAGCCATTCACACTCCAGACGGGGAAAACCTAAAATGGGGGTGGTCACTAATCTTCTTTTTAGCTCCTCAAAGGCTGTTTCGCAAGTTGTATCGAACACAAATGATACTCCTTTGTGAGTGAGTCGCTGCAAAGGTGCAGCAATCATAACAAAGTTGCGGATATAGCGGCGATAGTATTCGGCTGTTTGCAGGAAAGAGTTTACTTCTTTCACAGTTATGGGACTGGGCCAAAATCGAACCTTGTTTACTTTATTTTCTGATGTAGCGATCCCTTGCGCTGATATTCTGTGCCCCAGGAAAGTAATCTGGTCCCTCATAATTTGACATTTCCGAGGCTTGATTTTGAGGCCAGCATCGCGTATTCGTGTAAAAACTTGACGCAAACGTTCCACGTGGGTTTTCTCATCCCGACTTCATATTGCCACATCATCTATGTACACCATGCAGGTTTTACACTTTATACCTGTTAATACCAAATCCATGAGGCGTTGGAAGGTAGCTCATTACGTTAAATTCGTAGAGGCCATCTGATGTAACAAATATTGTTTTGGGAAAATCTTCTGGTGCTATCTCTACTTGATGATAGGAGGCTACCATGGAGATGAGAACAATGTGGCTCCTGACAAGCCCTCAAGTATGTCATCCATACGTGGCAATGGATAGGCAGATTTCACAATCAGTTCATTAAGTTTTGGGTAGTCACAACAGAAACGAACGCCACCATCTTTCTTTCCTGTAAGGACTATAGGTGATGCCCATGGTGAGGTAGAGGGACTCACCTTACCTTCTTTCTCCGTGTCACTGATGTCCTTACGAATATATTCCCGGTATTTATACGCAACGCGACGCGGTTGTTGCTTTGCTGTTCTAGTCTCGCTCATTTCAATTTGATGATATGTTATGTTTGTACGACCACACTCAGAATCAGATTGTGCCACAATCTCCGCAAACTCATTTAATAGCGCTATTGTCTCTACACGCGTAACCTCAGAACACTTAGCTGGGGTAAGGTCGAACAATACAGCTCCTTGACGATGTTTGGTTCGTGAAGCGAGAGAGAAGTACACGGGAGAAGATTTTTCTTCATAAGTTAGGGGGTGGAAGTGTCCCCTTATACAACACAATAGGGTCTGGTAATGTATTTAGAATTTTGAAAGGAACCCTATTCCAAAACACAGGCAGAGAGAATGTCATATTTTGCTGCTATTTGCAGGTTGGGCTCCAAGCAACCCTTAACTCTTCAATCTCTGAAGCCACTATTCCACCGTGTGGTAAAAATAGTTCACTTCTAGCAGGCACGGTGACAGTTTCCACAAAATTAACATGTGACTCGTGTGTTTGAGATAGGGATTTCTTGGAGTTTGAATACTTAACATAATGGCATGTAACTTTAACTCCACCGATATTGAGGACGTCCTGATAAGTAATTATATCACACTTATGTGCCAATATGAATGACAAACCTAACATCGCAGACTGGGTAATATCTTTAATTACAAAAAATGTTTATGTGTACGTAGTATTACCGAGTATGACGGGTAGGGCAACTCGGCCTAAGACTAATCACTGACGTCCACTTACATCATGTATTGAGATCGTTGATGAGACAAGTTGATCCTCTGGACTCTTAACAAGTTCCCACAAGTCTTCTCGTATTATGCATTCTGTAGTTGAAGAATAAATTAGGAAATCCAGTTTAATGGAGCGAATAGCTCCAGACGCGTGGATCGCAACTGGATTATTTATCGTATACATTTCGAGTGGCCGATGGGAGGCCGATGTAAGTAGGCGAAAACAAAACTCGGTGATCGCGAATTTCCCGAAAATGTTGCCACACATTCCCGCCGTACGTGTCCTCTTGCTCCACATCGAAAGCAAAGTGGTCCCGATTGATCCCCGTGTAACTCCATCCCGAGAGTCACGTTTCTTTTCTCGACATTCATCCTCTCGATGGCCGCGGTATTTACAGTAACTGCACTTAAATGCTTGACGCGTGGGATAAAGCTGTTCTTAGTGACTCACCAGAGGTAGCATGATGTCTTCTATCTTCTAAAACCATACGAAGTGCTCCCGCCACTGCCTCTTGAATCGACTGCTGCAATAAAACATGTGTTATATTTGTCTCTGCTACAGGAATAGTGGCGGCAACTACACGTTCAACTAACACAGCACGCTCAATTTCTGACACTGCCGACAGCATTTCACTGCGACCTACAAGGTCTATCACAGTTTTGGGGGAATCCCGGCGCAATGCTACTCGAATGTCACTGTCTTCTATACATTGAATAAGCCGGTCATCCCGAGATACTGGATTAAACTGCGGTTAAGCTTCTATTGCTAAGTACTGCGGTCAATTGCGAGTGTCGCGAAACGCTCATTTGTCTTGCGGTAACGTGAAACGAACGCCGCTTTCTTTAAATCTGGCAGTAATGTTTTTTAAAAACCCTCTTAAACTCTGAACACATTTGATCAAAATCTTGTCTGTCTTTATCTTTGAGAGAACGGTAGACGCTTTGCGCTGACCCAGTAAGGGATAGTCCCAAAAACAGAGGACGCGACTCCTCCTTCCACCCGTTAGCTGCGGCCAGGAGCTCGAAAGTAAAGAGCCAGTCTTCAAACGAATTCACGTACAAGACACATAGTACCGTCCTAGTCACCGCTCCAAGGCCAGAGCTCATACTACTTGGCTGCTGAAATGTGCCACCAACCCTTCTGTCTTAACGAACACTATGGGAGGGAGTATTGTCCCGTTATAACTGTGAGGGCAACTCCCCCCCTCCCCTACCTGCTTGTTTGCAGTTAGCACTTGTCACTACAGTTTTGTACCAAGAAACAAAACTAAACAAACTAATTCACTAGCAACAGCATAAAATGAATGAAAACATACCTAAATTTAAGACACAAATGCAAGCACACTAAAAATGGCTCTCTTAAGGCGGGATGCACACTAGGACAATACGATTTATATTGTGCAATCATTGCATGGCGCGACTTTTGTCTTAAGATAATGCTGCACACCAAAGCGAAAGGATCTTTAGGCTGGAGAAATATTTTAGAGTCAGTTTATCAGTTGTAATAATGAGTTTTTCGAGTTAATATGCCGTTCCCGTAATGTATCAGTATTTGAAGAACAGGAAAAGGAATAGAAGGAAGTATTGGGTGCATCCGTTTGGTTTAATTAATGTGCGAAACAGTTCTGCAGTAGTTTCAAGAGAACTATCGGAACACGAGGGAAAATTTAAAGAATTTTATAGAGTGAGTCCTGGGAGCTTCCAATTCTTAATTCAGCTCGTGACTCCTTCCCTTAATTAAATAAATATAGAATGTGTCTTCAACCTAGCATGACCTAGACATGTCATCACCTAGAAATATTGTACGATACTGAGCGAATAGACTAGCAGAGCATGTCGCTTTAATACACATATCTTACGATAGATGTCGCCATCGTACTGGTGTGTATCTGTTTTGTCACTGCCAAACAGTTTGAACGCGCGATCGATACCTATCTTAAATAAGAAAATTATAGCTTATCGCTTACGACCTTACGATCGTCCCGGTGTGCATCCTGCCTCACATGAACAACTATTGCAATGAACAGTTAAATACAAATGCATAATTTACGAGTCGAATTTATTCACTACCTACATATAATTAAAAGTCGTATTTTAACTATCAACTGTGCTGTGCTAGCATATCCCAAAACACTCTTTACTAAGAATATTTATGATTGGTTTATTGATATCTCCAAGGAAAGTTGCTAAGGAGACTTGCAAAGAAGTTAAATACATTAAAAGCTAATATATTTGAATTGTTACACATTTAAGACTCAAACGTAACAACACTAACAGTCAGTGTTTTTCGACACTACTTCGCTTGCTTATGAGAAAGCGTGATGGTATACAGCTTATCGTGTTTTTCTGAAAGATAAGAACAACAAAAGAAAAAAATCCTGTCTTGATCCGATGAGTACTTTTTAAGTTTACTGGCAACCAACAAACACAAAAAATTTAGTTTATAAACAGATTTAGAATGTTATTATATGTTTATGGATATCATCTCATTTTTTACCATCACACAACATTTATAGTAAAAATGCTTATATAGGGTGGGTAGACCTATGCTTACAAATAATTTACTATTCCAATAATATAATTAGTTTGCGTATTCCTCTGGGAAAGATACTTTTTGAAATAATACAGGGAATTAAGAAAAAGACGCAACGGGACCGTGTTACTGAAGGACTGTATGGTATATCCAAAGCTATTATTTTGTTTTGTTTACATATTTTGTTCAATAATCCGTTTATTTCTACAATATCATTTTCGGAAAGCTTTAACTGAAGAGGGATAGGAACGTCCATTTTATTTAATGTTGCTGTGCTCGATGGGCAATCCTTGTCTCACACGATGCAAAGCTGGAGTTGAATCCCCTTGCGAGTCGTTAGTGTGACAGCAGAAGTATAGCAGCTCAGAAGTTTCAAAACTAGATATTTGCGAGAATACAAGCCGAGTAAACTCGCTACTCGAAGGTTTCAACACTAAGGGCCCTGGTATGGGTAAGTATTATTTCTAATAAACTCATGTTAACATTAGCAAGTATTTCTTAACAATAACAATATGTAATTTATTGAAGTCACGATCATTTAAACCATTCTCGTGCCTTAGTGGACAGGGAAAGCAGCTAAAAGTCTAGGGTATCTTGATTCAATTCTGCCAATTCCCATTGCTGAATACCTAGAAATTCTGGATATATATAAATTTCAATTACCTTAATTATTTGATTCAAACTGGGATAAAAGTTGTTTATTAATCGTGGAAATCTTGGCGCTGGATTTAGTTTTTTTTAACGCTATACTAAATTGTTTTTATAACAGTGTCTTTCTACTCTTTTGGTTTATCAGCATTATCACAAGGATGAGGAAGGATCAATTCAGAGCAAATGTATCCGTATTTGCGTGGAGATATATTAGGAAACCATTTATAAAAAATCACCCCTAGTACTTTCAGTCAGGATTCAAACCCTGACTTCTACGTCACTGAAAAATTGAATATATGAGCTTTACACCTCATCATGCACCTTATAAACCTACTGGTTATATCAAGATACAAATTATAAACTAATTTTATTCTAGAAAAAACACAAAACCCACCCTCCAATCCATCAAACCATAACTGTTAAATGGGGCACACCAATTTAAACAATGATAAAAATGTCATTCATATGAGATTTGAAACCAGGATATTCATCTTAATAGAAAGGTGCGCTACCTACTCTAGGTTATAATACGAAAAGGAATTTAAGAGATCGTTATGACTAGGGTGAATTAATAAGGAGATTCAACAACACTCACTCAGAGAAAGGCATGAACAGTACGATATTTAGAAACTAACCCTATCAGTACTAAACCCTGTCCTCCGGAATAGAGACAGGTGGGTTAACCATCCCGAGAACAAATTTTAGAGTGAATGATGAAATAATCGCCTCTCTGGTACGTGATCAGCTGTCACAACCGATTGTCATCTGTGAACAGGTATCTCACTCCCTTTGATGAACGTATCAACTTGATTGCACAGGAAATATAGCTACGATAGTGATGCACGCCATCCATTCGGTTTTCTGCGGTCATGTTTGGACAGGACCGCGTTTTTACATTATTTGTAGTGCGGTCAACGCTTGAATGAACGTTTAACTAGGAAGTTAAAATGTGGTCTCTACTAGAATGATGCAGATTTTGTTCTACTACTTGTGTGATAAACGGCAAATTTAGAAAATACAAACATGTTTCTTACGGTCAGCATAGTTAATTATCTCTTCTTATAGGGCCTACTATTAGTTATTTTATATTCATTGATAATAATATATATCAAAAATTACCACTGCCAATTACATGACTTGACGTATGAGTATATTAAAATGTTATTAGGGGCCTAGTAATTTTTGTAACTGCAGGGATTTCACTCTACCTTACCTTCAAGTTGGTGGCTGAAAAGCAGGAAAGGTAATCGAGAATATGCTCCTCTAGGAACAATCGAGATTGACACGGTCCTCAAACCGGAACTAGACTCTTGGGGCAAAGAGCAGGGCTTCTCTTTGTTATACTTGACTTCAGGGGTGGCGGAACCTTATTTGTCTAGGGCAGGGGTTGGCAACCAACCACCCGATTGCAAACGATTGGTCGATCATACATAAACTATCAGTCGATCGCGTAGACACACTACATAGAAGCTACAAGTATATATATATATTGTTATTATTATTATTATTATTATTATTAGCACCACGTTTTATTATCCGTTCGGGTTATACACACTTGCGCTAATGTGAAATGGTAGGGGTGATTGAGAGATGAAATGGAGGACCTACAGTTTAAAGTGGGATCCAAACTACGGTGGAGGCCTGGCATTCCACACAGTCACAAGTTGTGGTTAATTTGGTTCTTATAAACTTGCAAACATTTCAAATACTCATATCTCTTTAGAGTGACCAAAATAGACTTGATTGGTAATAAATTGTTAAAATTAGTTTGTTCACTTTTTTGTGGATATGTGTTTAGTAATAATAATGATAATAATGATAATAATAATAATAATAATAAAATCAAACCAGCTTCGGTGGCCACGTAGTCTAACGCGCTACTCTCGCAATAGATGTCTACGGCGAGATCGAAGTTCGAATATAGGTCGGGTGTACTGAGAGTGATTTTTACAAGGTGGTTTTTCACCCCTACCTTCGAGCAAATGCGGGTACACTTCCTATAAATATAGCCTTCATAATCCCTAAAACCATCAGTTCAATTAGTA
Organism: Timema genevievae; assembly: GCA_902155825.1. Lineage (NCBI taxonomy): Eukaryota > Metazoa > Arthropoda > Insecta > Phasmatodea > Timematidae > Timema > Timema genevievae. The sequence continues at coordinate 159,382 of CABFWO010001482.1, read as the reverse complement.
CATAAGCGTACAACACAAACGGGTGGTAAAACGCAGTTATAAAAAAAATGAAGCGAGAAAGTTTAAAGTAATACAAATGCAAGCGCAAGTCTGGTCTCTGACAGCGAAAACAGACCCAAATTGTTTTCCAAGCTTAGCTTTGTTTTAAAATGTTGGTTCTGTGAACCTGCCCCTTTTCTTATGTATTATTTGTCTTTTAGTGGATTTCTGTTGTGGCTGTAGCTTCGTTCAAAGTTTTGCATGTGCTGGATAAGAAGAAATAAACCTTTCGCCGATAGTGAATTGGTGAAAGATAACTTGAATAAAACTGCTGGAAAGATATTTTCTGAGTTCAAAATAAAGAATAAATATTAACTTAAATTGATTCTGTCCAACTATAATTATGAACTGTGACACGTCTATTCGATTTAATCAAACAACTTAAGGAAAAAGTAGAATCCTTCTTTTTACTAACATTTGACATATTAATGAATCAAATTATATGTTTGGCACATTTTTTGGCATTTTTGTGAAAATGAGCTTGATTTTTCAATTAAAGAAGAATTAATAAAAATCACAATAGTAGTTGGAAAAACTACCAAAGGAAATACGTTTTCTAAATTCAATAATAATTATTTGCGAAATATATTCTTATTCAAAAATAGCCAGCATAACCATAAATGGTGCTCGTGAATTGAAATTTTTAACAATTTCCGTCATTTCTTGAATCACCACTTTGTGAAAAGCTATTTATTGAAATTGTCATGTAAATGGTTAACAATACTCAGGCTTTAGAAATGAAGGTTAATCCGAGGTAACTGGACTCTCAGTATGGAAATATACTTCTTCCCGTGGATGGCTGTCAGATAAATAAAGAAAAGGTTCTTCATCGATTCAAAGATATGCTTTCACAAACAAAATATTTTCTTACAGAAATCGATATGATCTACTACCCAGAAATGTAGATTTCGAGGTATCAAAATAATATAGGTTGCATTTGTTTATGATCCCATTGTTGAGTGAACTTGAAGTTTCAAAGCAAATACATAATAATCATAGACAAGATTTCTGCCATTCAACTATTTCATGAAAAATTGACATGTTGGGAAAGTACTTTTCATAAAATAGTTTTTAAACACTCTATTTCCTTCAAAAGGATGGGTAATTACTTTGTAACAACATTTTTGAATAGAACAACTCAAGTACATCGAGCATCTGCAAGCCGAGCTTGTCCGAATAACCAATATTCAGATGTACGTTTCTTATGTTTCATAAGAGTTTTTTATTTACTATGCAATTTTATCATATTTATAAGATAAGTAAATAGTTTAATTTGAAATAATTATTTCTTTACTCTAAATTTATCTATAGTAAGGAGGGGACAAAAGTATTTGAGGATATAAGTATTGATAAAAGTTGATAGGCTATCAAAGAAAAAGCCACCATGTTATCTAATGTCAGAGGGTGTAGGAACGTTTAATTTTATCGTTTCTTGTTTCTGAGGTTGATACCAGGAACAAACGAGACAGCCGGGATAACATAGTCTCCTGGAAAGATCCTGCATCCCTGACTCCTCTTCTCTTGTAAGAGAGTGTATCTGTACCTCTGGAGTACCCCAAACCCCACCTTACTTAGTTGAAAACAACTGATGACTGAATTAATTCATCTTCTCTCTCTTATTTTAAGTGATACACTTGTATTTGCTTTCAAACTATTTAGTTATCAAGGGTATTCCTTTCTCCATCCTAGAGTACATATATATATATATATATATATATATATATATATATATAAGCTAAGAAAATATATCTGCACAAAAGCGGTTGTAAGAAGGTTACTTAGTAGTAAGATACTATACAAGTTAAATGAGACATTAATGTTATTCAAAGAAAGAACTAAGAATTTCGTAAGGAAATATTTAGTGTTGGTATAATTTTTATGAAATCAACGGCTGGGTTGATATAGTTCTAGGTCACTTTGTAAATGATATTTTATATTTTACTAATGTGCGTTATCAGATTTTAAAATAATTTTTAAAGTTGTTACTGTGATGCTCACAACTTAGTGATGTTATTCTCAACGAGAGTGATATTGATTACAAATACATCCTTCACCAGTCAGCTTGTAATGTAGTCATGTATCCAAGATATGAGCCATTACTTGTTAAATCGGCACACAGGCCCATTAACGATGAGTCCGGTTGAGACAGCAATTGATTTATGGGAATCACTGTCTAATAGAGAGCGTGATTCTATGAAGTGGATGTAAGCCGGTTGATTGGTGCTTAATGTCATCATCAGAGAATCTCCTAGATGGCAGATTCTAGCTTGTACGTTCTAGAGCAGAGCTCTGGACAGTTGGCTTTAAGACAGGTTGTCAGTGTGTCGTTTAAGAAGAGTCCGTTCAGTGATGAAGTGTCATGCGAACCATGAGTGATAGTATCAGAACACATTGTTTATGGTAGTTGGTTCTAATAGCCGGTTTTAGCCAGTAAGTTGTGGACAGTTATTGTAGAGAGTGTCGCTAAGATGTGCGAGTTCAGCAATGGCGTGCCTTAAGCGCCATGAGTACAATAAGGGTTAAGACAGTGGTTAGACAATGGTTAGCACATCGGTTATGACATGGTTAAGACAGAGAGTTAGAGACAGAGTCAAGTATGGGCAATCGCCGAGTGGGCGTGTCTTCAGCTCTGGCCATGTGCGTGTTTTGTGTGATACACTTTCAGAGGGATTGCGGAATTTTAGACCTAAATATAAATTATGATTCAAGCTTACAGTTGACCGGGGATCAACGCTCGTCACCATGACGACTGTGTATCAGTGCACCTTTTATTAAATAAACCTACTAGTATTGTTCGTATGACATTCATTAAACTATCCTAGATAAACCTCACATATTACGTTGACATAAATGTGATGAATACTTAAGTGACAATCTGACATATCACTTCTAACTTTAAGAGTCCCCTCCCCTCACATCATGGTGATTATTAGCGCGCACCACTGACAGTGGGTTTCTAAGAAGCGTTTTTTTTATACATCAACCTAGTAGTAGAAGTCCGGCCTTTACATCCTGGTGATCATAAAGAGCACGTGCCTTGACAGTTGGTGTCACTGTGGGGTTTATACACCCCACATCGCGATTCAAAGTCACCAAACCTTACATATGTGGTGATTGACAGACGGTGCCCCTTACATTATTATTATTAGGCTATTATTACTTTGATTTAATCAAATGTGAAAATAAGTTTCATCTGCTGAAATGATTCCTTTAGTTATTTAAGGAATTATGTGCACACATCAAATTATGGAAGTGATTTAAATATTATATTTAGACTGATAACTAAAATATTTAAATAACTTTCATTTTGGCTCTGCATATTACCACCCGTTCGGGTTATACGCCTTAAATAATGTTAGTGCACATATTATTCCTCTTTCGTAAGTAAATTATCCAGTGTTATTGAGAGTTCGTTTCGGCAGGTGACATTGTTCATTATTCTCAAATGAATTATGTTTATAAAAAAGTTGATAGAAATAAATTTACGTATGATATAGCGTCACAATATTATAATTTATTATATATATTAATATATATTATAATATATATATATTACTGTTAGTTCGACAAATCAGGTTAGAATACATAATCACCTGATTTTATGTATAGTAACCAAGAGTTCTGGCGACTGTGATAAATTGTTCATATTGTAGTCAAATTATTCGCATTAACATGTTATTGTGCATAGTAACCAGCACCCTCTGGTTAAAATGATACATCTCACATTTGTGCTAGTTTGAACCTGTACGAGTCCATGTATGAGTCATACGTGGCGTCTGTTGTGTGTACAAATTGAGGTCCATTTTTTATTGAGTGTGGACGTGTGGTGTTATCTTGATATGGAATATGTTCGTTTAACCTAGCCTAACCTAACCCAATATAACCTAACCCAACCTAACCTAAACTAAAATAACTAATCTAACCTAACCTTTAGAACTTTATAATTTAGCACTTAAACAAACCGGTTTTGTTGTTATGTAAAACAATAAATTGCATGCATTTAATCATATTAACCACCAATATCGGCTACTTTGGAAAATAACAGATCATTATGCATAATAACTAGTTTATTACTTTAATGGTAACATATAATATCAAAACTGTTGTTGTCAATGATCATCTGTAAGGTAAGCATGATGCATGATGTATGATTATTGCATCAACCAAAATTGTTTAAAACAAATATGGTAAAAACCAGTTAATTTCTAATGTATTTATATATAGACAGTTTAAATAAACCATTAATAATATTTTACTATAAAAATATGAATACTTTTCGTATTTAGCTACTTGTGGCCTATCTCGATATAATTGACTGTTTGATGTGACGTGATCTGCCGACTATCAATGATATAACCCCCTTCCCCCCAAACTGTTATTAGCGTCTCAGGGTATATGCGCTTAATTGGTGATACAGTCGAGTGATCGTGCTAATTATTAGATTATTCGCACTTGAGTACCGCATACAGGATGTAAGCCTGAGGGATTCAACTATGGGCCGTAGCAGATTGAGGTTCCGTATACAAAACAAGCAGAGAGAGAGAGAGTACTAGGACTTTACTGAAAGTTCCCTCGAGAGTAATAATAGTTTAATTAGTGAATACCTGCATCAATAGGCACGAGGACTAAATGTTAGGTTCAGGTGGCTTAACGTTTGTGAGAGCTCTCGGTCTTCTGTGTGAGGGGGGATCTATGTATACAGTAGAAATGTGAGGGTACATGTAGGTACAGTAGTAATGTGAGGGTACAAGTAGGTACACAGTAGTAATGTGAGGGGGGATCTAGATACACAGCAGTAATGTGAGGGTACATGTAGGTACACAGTAGTAATGTGAGGGGGGATCTAGGTACACAGTAGTAATGTGAGGCTACATGTAAGTAAACAGTAGTAATGTTAGAATACATGCAGTACTCGAATTGGGATATTTTAACAGCCAGAACGGTAATAACTGCTAACCAATAATTCCTTAATATTTTTTTTCAGCATGAAACTATTACATTGGTAGGACATATTGTGTTGTCTATAAACACTTCAATAATTTGCATGCATTTTGGCAAAATGAATAACACATAGCAGTTTACCATACTAATCTAATTAATTGATAATTACAATTAATTTATATTTATTTACATTGAAATAAAAACACACTGCCACAATAAAACGATATCCAATATTTAACTATGTATGTAGGCACTAGTCTAAAACAATGGTCTATAATATCCATTAATAATTAAAATAATTTATAATCAAATTCAAAATTAATTATTTTCAGCATAATAATTAATAATTACATCGTGTACCCATCAGTTGGCCTAAAGTCATTTGGCCTAAAATTAAGGCCAAATGACTTTTAGGCTAGATGACTTTTAGGCCAAACTACTTTAGGCCAACTGACTTTTAGGTCAAATGACTCTTGGTGAACTTAACTACATCAACTTTTTTTATTCGAATTACATTTTAGGCCAAATGACTTGTAGGCGAACTGACTTTTAGGCCAAATGACTTTAAATAAATGTTCTATGTCCAAGTTTTTGTTCGGAAACATTCGTTATGATGTATTGTGATGTTAATAGAGGGCAGCGTGTGTCCTATTTAGTTAAATAGTATATACTATCGTTTCTAAATATATGTAGTCTTCTTTGGTGTAACTATTTACCAAGGTCTAAAGCAACGCTTATCAAAGTGTGGGGCGCAACCCTCAAGGGCGAGCATGATAATTGCTAAAAGGGGGTGCAAGAAGTTTTTAAGACATTAAATTATTTGTTATTAACTCGATCTGGCAAAGTTACAGAAAAATACATTTATGTTGACTGTATCTTTAAGAGAGCAATCCACATGTGTGAAACTATATTTTCAGCTCTGGCGGCTATGAAAGGTAGATATCGTGCGAGACTAGATGTCACAAAAGAGCTGAGAGTTTCTCTTTCTTATATTACTCCTGGTTTTGGTAAACTTTGCATTTAAAAACAATCAAATCAATCACACAAAGTATCAACATTACTTGAGCCACGTTACGCCACCAAACATTAGCCAAGTGATTAATTAAAAACAAAAGTAAACAGTATCATGATATGAATTATAAAAATGTGCTATAAATGCTAATGTTAAAGAGTTTATTTTGAATTATTTTGTGTTGTGTCAGATGTTGAATTTATATAAAACTGTTTTAATTCGAATGATTTTTAATTTCTATTAATTTCCTTATAAAATGTAAAAATATGCATATACATAATAAGTACAGGCGCGGATTGGGGGGGGGGGGGGAGGAGGGGG
>CABFWO010001482.1:142032-153059 GCA_902155825.1 Timema genevievae | reverse complement strand
GGGGGGGGGGGGGGAGGACGGGGAGGTGTCAAAGGGTCAGTTGACCCTATGTGAAAGTTAGAAAATTAATACAAAAAACGAAATGGAAGTTCAAATTTTAGAAATAAAATACACTACAGATCAATTATACAAGGTTTTATCTTTTTACGTGCGGAAACCTTTCATCCCAGGTTCACAAGTGCGTTATTTGTCCATGTTTAATCAATGTTCGATATGACTCACGCAAGTGTGGAAATTATATCCGTTTTCATGCACTAGTATTTGTCGTGCATAGCGAGTAACGAACATTGTTCCGTATAGAAACGGTAGACTACCACACATCAAAGGCCTCTTTCAGACGATCCGACTTTTTTGCCGGGCGCCATGTCCGGCATGGCACCGTGCATACCAAAGGACGCGCCACTGAACAAACGGCATGGCCGTGAAAATCTCCGGCACGGCTTCACTTTATGCTATCTCTTAGCTTCTCTGGAGGTGCCACCATGGAAAGCCACGATAAATTGTTGTATCTTTACTATTTGTATATAAAAAATAAAAAAGTTCAAAGAAATGGATCCACCTTTTAAATCTATAAAGACCAGTAGCTGGGGCTTTTGTCACTTTGTATCAAGATTAAAGAAAGAATGAGAAAAAATTTTCAACTACTTTAGGATGAAAATAGCAAGTTTTGATGAGCTCTTGAATCGATTGAGTCCACTACTTCTCAAGCAAAATAGTAAGATGATAGATGCCATTTCACCAACCGAAAGGATTGCTGTATCTTTAAGAAGGAGCTTTACAGTTGATGGGGCAACCCGCAACCCGCACTTCACCCATTTACACAAAGGTTATTCTTATTTTTATGATATCTCAACTATCATAAATTATAGTAAAATATTTATTGTGTCAAATTTAAGGTATCAATATGCCAAACGATTATGCCAGACCCAAAATTTAATAAAACCCTGGAATAATTAGATACAAAATTAGATAGAAATTAATAAATGTGTTTGAACGTCAAACTACAGTCAACTCTCGACCCTACGACCCCGGGAATAACGCCCCTCTCGAAGTAACGACCCTTTAATGGGGAACCGTGAAACATGTAAAAAAAAAAGGGTCGAAAATTTTAAGGAAATCGGCCGTAAAATGTGTTTGTTGCACTTGCGATAATTTTTGTGAGCGCTTTATTACTAGTATCTGGGGTGGCTCAGGTATAAAAATAAATGACAGCCAATAGCACTTGACTCTGTCCACCCCCTCCCACAAACAAGACAATGTTTCTCAGCTCGCGACCGCCGCTACATCACGCACCAGGCTGGTTTTTGCCATTGTTATTTAGATTCTCGATTTGGTTACGTTTTTGGTGTGATTTTGTGAACGATTTTTGACGATCCACGCTATTTTTTTATTTGATAAGCACTTATAACTTTGATAAAATGAGTGGAAAGAGGACCTTCTTGACGCTCATGAAAAAGTACGAGATCATCCAGGGAGGGGATGAGAAGAAGATTACAAAGACGGAGATTGCGCGGCAGCATGGCATCCCGAAGTCGACACTTTCACGATTCTCAAAATGAGAGAATAAATTGTGAATGTAGTGCAGAAGAAAGGCCACAATGTAAAGGCCAAAAATTTGAAGGGTGCAACGCATGCGAATCTAGAGCAAGCTATGCTGGAGTGGCTTAGCGAGCATTGAGCGTAAAACGTGCCTATAAACGGACCGATGATGTAGAGGAAGGCCGATGAATTTCCCCTGAGGTTGGGTATAGAAAACTAGGTGTTCATGTGGGTGGCTAGAGCGTTTAAAAGTGCATCACAGCATATCCAAGCATATACAAGGTCGTCGGTGAAAGCGCATTGGTCGACCCAAAACCGGTGAGGGAGTGGATGCCCTTGCTCCGAAACATCCTTAGGCTCTATCAGTCTCAAGATGTATACAAGGGTGCGAAGAGGAACAAGGAGTGCCTCACCATCCTTCTGTGCTCAGCATGGATGGCAGCGTTAAGATGAAGCCCCTTGTGATCGGTAATTTCAAGAAACCCCGGGGTTTCAAGGGCAACATACTGCCTTGTGACTATGATTTTAATAGGAAGGCATGGATAGCCTTGGGGATGTTCACGAGGTGGCTTTAAGGCTTCGATTCGAAGATGAACGCCGCAAATAGAAAAGTCGTGCTCTTCGTCGACAATTGACCCGCACATCCTGCTCTCGACAAACTCAGGAACATCGAGCTGGTGTTTTTGCCAAAGAACACCATCAGAATGCTTTAGCCCCTGGACCAGGGGATAATTCAGCAAGTGAAGGTGAAGTTCCGCGAGATGCTTGTACGGAGTATGGTGTGTAATCTCGTCATGGGCAAGGAGGCCAAAAAGTGGGACGTGTTCAGGTCCATGGAGAGAATCGTCGTCAGTTGGAGGGCTGTGAGACCGGTGGTAGTCGTCAACTGCTTCCGACACGCCCGCTTTGTCCTACCAGTCAACGAAGGGACTGCAGTCTATGTGCTACCCACCGCTGCCAGCGCCGAGGACCCAGACGACCCACCGCTAGTGGACGCAAATTCTCAGCCAGGCCTCTACATGGAACCGCAGCCTGGCTCATCAACAGCACCTTCGTCTGCCCCCCTGACTTGAAATCAGCCGTGCGACGAGGAAACGTGGCAGATATTAGCCCCAGACCCCACCTATGAGGAGTACATGGCAGCAAACGATGACATCACAGTTTGGGGCACCCTCGACAACGCCAATATAATCAGGAAGCAGCAAGAGTCCAGCGATGAAGAGGGGGAGGAAGAAATGAAAGAAGAGCCTGAAGACATCCTCACAATAAAAGATGTTCTGAAAGCTGGGGACTTCCACTCAAGAGCACTTAAGCGCCAGGGTGCTAGCGAAGAGCTGTGGTTCCAGTTCTTTGATGTGAAAGACTTCGTCGAGCAAACTGGCACTAAGAAGAAGCAGGCCTTTATAATGGACTTTTTAAGAAATAGGTAGGTATTTTTTTCATGTGTTTTCTAAAAAATGCAATTTTTGCGTATGAGGGTTGGGGGTGAAACAAAATCGGTTAAAATTCCAATAACGACCCCTTCGAAATAACAACCCTTTTCCAGAGAACCGTGAATGCTCATAGAATCTAGAGTTGACTTAATTGAGAAGGAAATTAAATTTTTTAGCTTGGGCTTAATAATCGCAAATAGTTTACGCTTGCAACAGTATGATTATAATTGGGTGTTTATGTATGAAAAAACTGAATAAACCCACAAAAAAAAACATTTTCATGCATTCTCTATTTAATATTCTACTAGAGATAGGTCACTTTACCTCCATTATATTCTTGTCAAGCCCCCATTAAGTACGTTTGATTGGATACGGATGGGGTGAAGAGGGAGGGCTCGGCTTTCTTTAAATGATCTTTTTAAGACCTGAAAATTTTCTAACAAGCCAGAACTGACACAAAGTTCAGGTGCTAGGGCTGTATTGGTTGGCACGGGTGTTTTACAGTTAAAAAAAAGCAGAGAGGTTTGAATTTGTATCGAGAAGCTCAAAAGAGAGTATCCATAGAAGTAGAGCAAACAGTTTGTGTACAGCAAGAAACTTGTGACAGCTATTATTATTATTATTATTATTATTATTATTATTATTATTATTAACACTGCGTCTTACTACCCGTTCGGGTTGTACGCACTTACGCTAATATGTTATGGTAGGGTGATTGTGAGATGAAATGGAGAACCTACAATTTAACGTGGAATCCGAACCACGGTGGAGGTCTGGCATTCCACACATTCATAAGTTGGGATTAATACGCATCTTGTCAGAGGTGAAGGAAGGGTTTGGCAATCAGATAAATCTGTGCTCGGATGGAGGATTGAACCCCGGACCCCCAGCTCAGAAATCTGACACCCTACCCCTAGACCACCAGGTCACCCGACAACAATCAATGAAAAATATTAATGAATACGAATTAGTAGGGGGGAGGTTGGGTGTTACTTGAACAAGTCAAATTAGAACGTTGAAAATTGGCATATAGGTAGTACTTTGGATATAGACCCAGGGTAAAATATGAAATCTCAACTTTTCAACATGGTTTCCCAAAATGGGGGGGTGGGGCGGAGGCCAGGTGTTACTTAAACAAGACAAATTAGAAAGTTGAAAATTGATATATAGGTAGGTATAGGCAGGTGTTTAATGTTACTACAATAGTTAACACTACGAGTTATAACAATTTTCAGCCGTATAAGATATCAGAAAATGCCCTAAAAGGCCAGTCATGTAATATACAATGCTAGAATGTTTTAATACATATAATGGTTGATTTCTTCACAACCCCTAGTCCGAGTTATTTTCCTAACCCACTTATTTGAATAAATGAAGTTTTGTATTCAAACCAATTCGGCACCAAACGAGGCAGCAATAAATCCTCCAAATGAGCAGCATATACCAGGCCTGCCAGTCTAGGTCCTTGCAATAAGCAGTAGATACCAGGCCTGCCAGTATAGGTCCTCGCAATGAGTAAAAATTTGTAGGTCTTATGTGTAAACATTTTCACAAATTTTCTTATAATATGTATTTAGGAGAATATCATCTTTATCATCAATAATAACACAGAAAAATGTCGTCATTAAAGACTAAGCCACTATAAAATAAGAAGGGAATACAAAATAAATAAGATAACTTATAATTTTGATAATCTGCAATAGGTTAGAAAAAAAACCTCAAAAGATTGCAGGTCTCAGAAAATATTATTGTACTCTACCCCAGCGATTTAAAATCCTTTCCAACCCACGGCCCACTGAACAAGGTTCTAAAATTGTCAAGTACAACATCAGTTTCTTAAGGAGAGAGAACTATCATTAAATTAACAAATACTAAGATTGTGTTAGAAATTTCAAAATTATGTTGAATTGTAATTGAAACGTCTAAATTTATTTTTCAAACTTTTCCCCCTTCTTTTTGAGCTTCCTCCAATCTCCCGTGGCTATTAAATGCTGCTCTACCCAATTATAAACCCTAAATTATACATTCAATTTACGTGTGTGTGTGTTTTTAGCAAACGGTACAGTTTTCAAAGCTGGGTATATGTTTAATTCACATGCGTAGTGTTAATCTAGGCGTTAAACCTTTTGGGCAATGAAGGCAAAATTTACCCCCGGGAATGTTTTTAGTTTACAAAGGTTTATTCAACCGAACTCTACCCCTTAACTCCCCCCCGCCCAATCATTGGTACTCGCGTTCTGTTTATTTGTATGGCGAGTGGAAAGGGTTGGGAGAGGGAGGGAACAATCGTTCTGCTGTTTTTCATGTATTATTATTATTATTATTGTTATTATTATTATTACTACTATTATTATTATTTTTTTCTACTACTACCAGTACTGGTGTTTAAGGCCATCGTCGAGGTAGGATGGTTATTATTTCGCTCGTGAGTAATTAAAGCGCTTGAAGAATCCAACCTTTCGTTTCGTGATACTGCCAGTGTTTTCAAGTGTTGTTAATGAAGTATGTTTATGAAATGGCTAGCTATACCGATGCCAGTGGTGGTAAGCTGAGTTACATAAATAAAAGGTACGGAACTCCACACGGACTTTCTCGCTCTATTGTTTAAAAATTAAGATATTTACTCAAAGCTCGTAATATATGTGAAACGAAATAATATACACTAGCAAACCCAAGAATAAATTGCACTATACTTATGAAAAACATTTTTCGAGTCCCGGTTTTAAATTTTAAAATTTTATTTTTAAATAACTAATGTCCTCATTTATATGTTTGGACTGATAAAAAAGATCAATATTGGGTCCACAAGAGTCAACACTTCGTGTTAAAATTTTGACTTCCGGTTAGAATTCTCGACATTTTATTAGGTTTTGCACATCTTCATGGCATCGCATTAATATTAAATTCCTCATTTATAAATTTTTACCAATAAAAAATGTAAATATTGACTATTGAGTCTAAAATGGAGATAGATCATTGTTGTACAAACATTTATCCTAAGAGGCTTAAGGAAAAATAACACACTTTTTGAGAGACTTACTTATATTTAATTACTCTATGGCATTGGAGAATTATTGCGTTAAAACTTAAGTAGTATCTTTTTACAACTAAAGCTCACAAAATTGTATTAATATATTTGCCAATATCTCAGAAACTGTTGGGTTTATAAAAATATATTTCATATAAAAGTTTTTAATTTTTAACAGTAATACAATTTTGCAATGATAAGTTATTTAGTATCTCAATTAGTTGTGGAAATACGGAAAATTCAGCTTCTACAATGTACCCTAAAAGCTATTCTTATGGAAAAATGAAGATAGCCAGTTTATTTATAATCTTAATCAACGCCTAGATACAAATTTTAATCAAAATCGTTAGAGCCGACACACACAGACAGACGGCATTGCAATACGACATTTTAGGTTTCGGGGGGTCATGAGACGTCAACATTCATCAACATTTCAGGTAAGATTTTTTTACGGTCACAATACTTTACCTTTAGTTTTTTAAAAGTTAAAAATATATATATATACATATTTGTTTATAGCTTAAACGTTATTGGTTTTATAAATATTTGTATTATAAATAGATCTACATATTTGTAATGATAAGTAATCTCATATCTAAATAGTTTCGTAGATATGATTTAAAAAAAGTGAGAATTTACGCGTCAGACCGTAGCCCTTAGAGTCATTTTGCTGAAATATTTAGATTAGCCATTTTGTTTAGAATATTTATGAATGCTTTGATAGAAATTTAATCATAATTGTGTAAGCCGATTTTGAGAACATAGTCTTTTTCTCTTTTTACCCTTAATTTTAGGGTTGAATATCCAATACCAAAAAACCCTCGGGGCAACCCTATGAAGACCCAAGATACCAAGTTTTAGCTCAATCGGTAAAATAGTTTAGGCTCTAGTCGGAGGTACAGACAAACAGACAGATAGACGGAAATTCAAAAACAATTTTTTCGGATTCGGGGGGTCATGAAACGTCGAGATTCATCAAAATCTCGAGTTCAATTTTTTTGACAGTCACAATACTTTCTCTACCTGTAAAATAGCTAAAAATTTAAAAAATATAAGTACAGGATAATAGAATTACATTTATTTTAAGCTCCTTGTGAACAATAAACGAATGTGTTAAATAAGAATAAATACTCACCAGAAATGAATATCAAAATATCAGATTAATACTATTAAACAAATCCACACGTCCAATAATCTTTTTTTCGACAAAGTGAACTAGTCCATCAGCGTAACCAAACGGAAATTCATGAATTAAACAAGAGAATCGAGTACCAAACAATCCTTTTTTAAAAATAAATGGAACGGGCACTCCGCATAGATTTTCTTGCTCCTTTATCTAATTATTATAACTCGTAAGATGTGTAAAATGAAATAATATACATTGTAATACGAATATAATGGGGGAAAAAGAATATCGATTTTCACCAAAGAGCATAAGGAATTTGAAATAGTAGACAATGTTACAGAAACATATTATTAGTTAAGTGCATTTTTAGCTACCCATTTCCCAAAACACTATTTAAAAAAATATTGGCAAAAAAAAAAATTTTTATGCCACTACTACCTTTGTCACGGCCGGACGCCACTGGAATAACCGACTAGGTTTTTACAAGTCAGAGAATAATACTGGCGCTGGGGTCGGCCCCAGATGGGGAATGGAAATGTATCACTTCCAGACCAAGTCCCAAGAAAAGAAAATCCTACCAACCCCAATCCCATTCCCGGACTTGACCCAACAACGACCTTCACAATTCACCCACAATCCTGTAATTCTCTTATAGCCTCATTTCACTGGTTTCACTTCATCAGGTATGCAAATTCATTCACAAAGTTAAGACTCACGACAGTGACTCAGTACTCAAACAATAAATCAGCCCTTTCTCTTGATGAACAAGATTGGCGCTTCTGTCAATTTAGAGATTCAGAGTCGGGCAACAGCCTCACGACGTTTGGGAACTAGTCGTCTGGCGGGGTAACCTTTCCACTGCACGTATACTTTCCTTCCGACGTTATTACCCTTGACACATAATATTTGATCAACTTTAAAAGTTTCTTAAATACGTCCGTGCTGCAATTCTGGTTTGTAATACATCCCCTCCATCTCCTCGCCGTCAGGATAGGTCAGCCTATAGACTATGGGTTGTCGCAACATAACGCTGCTGACTTTGAACATTTCTTGGCTCCAATTGTTCTCGTAGCCCTTTTCAAATAGCATTTTGGATTTGCTAACGCACCATGTCACCGACTTTGTGTTTTGGTTTACTATGTTAGTTTGGGCACCGGTTGCCACACTGACTGCTATCTCTGACTTAAAGTACGCTGGTCTCTGAAACGTCTGCAGGCGCCATCTCGATACTTGAATGCACGATTGTGAAAGAAAACAGAAATATTAGACAAACATACGCAAAAAACAATCGCAGCACATGAATCTTGTAGAAGATTCTGCTTTATGATTTCACCCTTAGCCATTTTTCTTGTCAAAATTGTTGGTTTTGAGATATTCGCGGTGAAAAACCGCGCTAAGCTGAATTTTGGCTGCGCGTTACCAATTAGCCTACACTTAACTTTGAAAGTTGTTTACGAGAGTTGGGTGGCAACTAACCGAATAGTCAATAAAAACCTTAATGTAGAATTTAGTTAAAAATATTTTCATTACTATTTTCTTTTTTGGTCCGATTAACAGTTTGGAAGAAAAATGAGAAATATCAGCGCAAAGTTCCCATTGGGGGTGGGTCTTTTTCCTTAAAATAGGGGTGTTTAATCCACCGGTTAGGTGGGAACGTTTTGGTTCTGTATTCCTAAACCAATTGAGAGTCTGTATACCAAATTTAAGGCTTTATACAATATTTATCTGATCTGCAATTTTTTAGTCTAATTTGCGCTTACTAATATTGGTACTGGGGAGAAGGGGATGTGGAAATAGAGAGAACACTGGCTGTTTACAATTATTATAAACAATCACAGTAGGTACATTGCTATCCCAGTAACGCTGTTGACTTATGCACAAACCTATTCTGTCATGTATATAATTGGTATGGGTAGTAATTGAGACAAGTACTCTTGCAACGTGTAATTCTTGTAAGAAGTAAGCTAACTGGGAATTTATACAAGAAGTAAGCTATTTGAACATTTATCCAAGATGGATACTCTTGTTTACATTGTATGTCTTCTTCGATCCACACTCATGAATTATTAAACTATGGATAGTAGAGCTCATATTACTATTATTCGGGTTTCACGTTTATTTACTAATTATGATAATGTGTTAGGGATGAGAAATGTTGAATTTAGGGGTAGTTTATCCAAATTTGCTTGGCGGCAGAGTGTAAAACTATTTAGGGGAAACTACCATCAACAACAGTTTAGTAGGTGACCTGGCGGTCTAGGGGTAAGGGGTCAGACTTCTGTGCTGGGGTCCGGGGTTCAATCCTCGGTCCCAGCAGATTTATCTGATTGCCAAACCCTTCCTTCACCTCTGACAAGATATGTATTAATCACAACTTGTGAATGTGAGGAATGCCAGGCCTCCCCGTGGTTCGGATTTCACGTTAAACTGTAGGTCCTCCATTTCATCTAACAATCACCCTACCATTAGACATTAGCGTAAGTGCGTATAACCCGAACGGGTAGTAAGACGCGGTGTTAATAATAATAATAATAATAATAATAATTACAGTATAGTATATTTCAAGACACCTTAGACCATGCGATCACCGAGGTGGGCCTATTTACTGAAAATAAACCTTTAAAGACTTAATCTATCGAGAAGTGATTAAATTCCGCCATAGTAAATTTTATATTCAAAATTTTCATTTTATTAGCAAACATATTTTATAATTTTAAATTCGAATTTTTATATATATTTGTGTGTACTTTTTAATTTAAAGCAAGAAAAAGAAGTGCATTAAGAAATCTTTGCGCATAAAAAGATTGAATTTTTTTCCTAATTAATGTATGAAAATACTTGTTAATTAAATTATGTTTTTATAAATGCAAAATATAAATCAGTTATTTTTAATCATTATTAAATTAAAGCGTGTAGCAAGTAATTAAATTAAATGAACAGATTAAATTTAGTTAAAACAGTTTAAAATCTGTTGTCTTCTACCATAAAGCTTTAATTATTTAGCTAATCAAAAAGTAAAATAAATATAATATAATATTTTAATTATTTCAAGTGTTAGTATTATTTTCGAAATAAATATTTAGTCAAGGATCTCTAGGCTCAAGTATCAGAATATTATCTTAATCTTGAATTCAAACTCAGCCTGCAGATTTGGTACATTATATTTTAAACAATGTCTTACTTTTTCATTTTCATTCGCAAGAAAAATTGAATTATAAAGCACGAAAAATTTGGAACCGTAGCTTATAGTATAATAGCTAAGAGATTTAACTATTCTCACAGGTCAAATGTATGATTAAATATATTTAATGTATTCATAAGCCAATTCATGGAATCTTAAGATTTCACATTTGACATACAGATACCATTTTGAAAGACCTAAATAAATAATACTTACGTGAGTGTATATATGTATATATCAGATTAATATGTCAGAGTCATCTAGTCAACTTTTAATTTTATATATTTTTAATCAAAATAAATATTAACTTGCTTTTGACTAAGATTGCTATTTATTTTAAATCGCTGTAATATCAAGTGTCTAATAGGTTTTTTTAATTCTTAAAAATAATTATTGAGGCTGGTTACGAGAATTTTCATTGTGCTGGCCAAGTTTACTGAATATGTTATTTTTACTAAAATGGTTTTCCATCCTCCCTCTACGCAAATGTCTACCCTCTCTACCCTCTTTGTGTCAGAAGACAGGAGTAGCGGTGAACTACCTGAGTGTACAAAAAAGGAAGATCACTCAATATTGTATTAGCTACTTAGGTTTGTTTTTCTTTATAAAAGTTTGATTTTAAGTTAGTTTTTTTAACGGATTTTCTTCCTACCGTAGGTGGCTTAAGTCGCCCTCTATCCCACCCCCACCTCCCCCACGTGGATCCGGCTCTGTACCCCC
>CABFWO010001482.1:94378-141770 GCA_902155825.1 Timema genevievae | reverse complement strand
TTAATGTTCCAGTGTTTGAAAAAAAAAATATTCTTGATAAAACCAATTTACATTTATTTTGACAACTCTGACTTTATTAAGCCAACTTGGGCTGGACCTAACATATAGGCTACAAATGAATGAAATGATCGTTCTTATTTTTAGTAACTGAATTCTATATCTCGTGTTTTAACATTTACTGCTTAAAATACTTGTAGTTTTAGTTAATATTGGTTAGAGAATATTATGTTGCTATGTCATGGAAATAGTAACTTTGGGTATCACTTTACTAGCCGCATGGTCCAAGGCGTGCTTCTCGCAATAGATTGAACGGCCAGTGACGGGGAGATCGAAGCTTTAATCACGCATCGCTATACCGCGTCTTGCTACCTGATCAGGTACTAATTACAGTGATGCGTTAGTGATTAGGAAGGTTGAATTTAGAGGGAGTGTACCCACATTTTTGTAGAAGGAAAGTGGAAAACAATTTTGGAGGAAAAAACCTCATTACATCCGAGCGGGATTCGAACCCCAAACTCCCTGTCATCGGCAGTCTAGTCTATGCTCATGACAGATATTCTATGATTGTTAGAATCACGACGTGAAGAAAATTAAACTCTGTGTTTATACTGGAGAAATATTGTATTTATTTTGACCAAAATAAGTGTTACTAAACACGGTCTGTTACAAAATTCATCATCCTGGATGGTAGGCAACAATAACTCATTTATTTTGTATATTGAAAAATAGAAATAATTTCGATGTAATTTTGTTTTCGTCCCCCGTGTCTTACTATACTTCTATGCTAGGCGCATTTTAATCACGCTATTGGTATAGTGGAGAATAAGGTGAGATTTAGATGAAGTGTACCCCAACTTGGGTGGAGGAAGAGTGAAACACAATCACGCATAGTACACCTACACCCAGGTTACAGCTTATTTGGTGCTGACTGACAGTTCACAGCTGACTTATGACAGTCAACATTTAGGTATATACCTAAATTTTGACTGTCAGAAGTGACAACTGCTAAAGACATGTTTTTTGCAGATCATATGGTTCGGCGTAGGGATACATAATTTGGTTTGGTAGCTTTTCAAAGCCGTCAGAAGTCAGCTGTGAGCTGTCAGTCAGCACCACAAAAGATAAAACTGAGGTATAGTTGGTCTAGAAGAGATTGACAACACTTAGCCCACGTCCCCAACGATGATAATATTTTGTGGCAAATATAATAATTTTATTATATATATATTAAAAACCAATTATGAAATTCATTTAACTAAGGAAAGAGCATCCAGAATTAAATTTCTATAAAAGAGAACCAGTTTCTGTTTTTATGGAAAAAAAAATGGTGGAACTGAGATAGCAAAACATCAACTGACCCGTTTCGAAATTTTTAACACGGTTTCCAAACACAGGGTTATAATAACATATTAAAGCTTGTAGTTATATGAACAGTAGAGCTCCCATACTTCATGTTATTATCGTTACTACAGTCTTGCTTGTAGTTCTGTGAACAGCAGACCTCACTCCCTTCATGTTATTATCGTTACTACAGTCTTGCTTGTAGTTCTGTGAACAGTAGACCTCCCTCCCTTCGTAATGAAAACATTGTCTGAAAGTCACTTCTGTCAACATATTTAGAAATAATTATCATTTGCTAAGTATTACTATTATTATCACTAAAAATATTATCAATCATTTTTAACAATACTTCCCTAAGTATTATAGTAGAATTTTATTTTCCATAATAACATTTTAAAAAAAGTCTAGTAAATTAATTCTAGTTTTTCCTTTAGCTCTTGTGGCAGTTACAGGTTAACTAGAGCGTGAAATTATACATTTAAATGGTATCATATTCAGCTATTTATATTTTTATAACTGGCCTCGTATATCTTTAACATAAATAAATAGTTTGTGATAATAAAGAGTAAAAGACATACAGAATGTTTGTGAAATAGTATAAAGTTTAAATTTTGTAAACACGAATAATAATTTCATTCGTCATCCAACCAGCCTACGCCGGCTATCGCCTACGTCATAAACCGTCAGTATCATTTCATTTCAGTGTGCCATATTTGTTTTTTAAAGTAAGGCCGCTTTCAACTAGCTCATTCTTTTGATAATTAAATTGTATTAAACAGCAAACGCTACTTTCTAAAGAAGACAAACAATCACGGTTATTCTTATAACAAAATCTAACAATTTAAATAGACATTTTAACAGTGAATTATCAAATAAAACCCAATTAATAAAACCACATGCCTTTGTCCACAAGTTGAAGCAAACCAAATACTTCATTGTTTGAATATGTAGGCGTATCTAATTTACTGTTAGTAATTTTACTACAAATTTTAATAATACAGTGTCTGGTTTTAATATCAATTCGGCTAGCTAGTATTTCGTGTGTACTTTTGTGAATATTAGTTTGGTGTGTGAGCGTGTTATTCTTATAAAATAGACGGTTTTTAGTGACCTTTAAATAATTATTTTTCCAATATAATATTGAAGCGTGTGATAAAAAAAATAGTGAGTGTTTCTCATTATTATAAAATTCAGGTCTGTGTATCAAGATTATAAAATATTTCTTTTAACCCCAAGATTGTGCTGTGTTGACCACTAGGCTAAACCTCAAGTTTTAGGATTTTTAAAGTATGTATTCTAAAAAAACTCTGTGAAGTGCAGTTACTATAACAAGAAAATGGATCAAGTTGAAACTCCTGGCAAGATCAGAAAGAAACAATCGACTCCTGGATTCTCTTTAGAAGCTTTTGATGATTTTACAAGAGATTCTCTTCATCTACAGAATGTATCACGAATGTCAGTCCAAATGTTTGGGTCAGCTTGTTTTGTTTTCCCCTGTTGGTTCTTGAAAGGTTAGGTGTTGATAGTTTGCGATGGTTTATACTAAAAAAGGATAACTGCTTTATAACCCACATATAAATAAAGCTGACTTTTCATGCATAAATAAATTAACCAAACAAACAATATGATGGAGCAAAGGTAAAAACACATTCTTGTCAATATTTTCCCCTCTTGTTTTCAATTGTGTAAATTAAGAAAAAAAGTTTCAAATTATCATAATGTCGGTAAGTTATGATTTTACGTGTCCTTGTGAGTAGAATGACAATGTAAAACTTTTTGTTATTCGATATTTCATCTAAAAACATCTCTTGTAGCCTAAGTACAAGTTTTGACACTCCCTCCTCTGATGTTGGCAGGCTACTTTCTAATCGAATTCTTATTTAAGGGGCAGGCTACCATAAATTACTCAACCCTAGCAATTTTAACATTATTTGATATCTATTTATTTGTGACTGATTAATATTTATTATTTATAAAAATTAATAATAAAAACTAGGCCTAACATCATATCAAGGTCAACATGAAATCAAAACTAAAAAATAAATAAAACTGTGATATATGCTTCTTGTATAGAACTAAGTTTTGATTTTCAAAAGTAACAGCTGCTAAACATATGTTTTTGGAGATCATATGGTTTGGCGTAGGGATACATAATTTGGTCTGGTAGCTTGTACTAGCTGTCAGGCAAAACCAAAGACGCTATTAAAGGCCTGTAGTAGTTCTTGGAATGGTAGGCCTCCCTCCATATTATTATTACTACAGTACTAGTATTTCTGTGAACAGTAGACCTCGCTCCCTCCATGTTATTATCGTTACTACAGTCTAACGAGTAGTTCTGTGAATAGTAGACCTCCCTCCCTTCATATTACTATCGTTACTACAGACTTACTAATAGTTCTGAGGGTAGATATTGCATGTTACATAGACATAATTGACATTGCTCCTATCATTTAACATGTACTAAGTATATCATGTCAAAATTATAATGATCTTATCTTTAATAAAGTCTTAACATTTCTTTCTGGGATTTAAATTGAAACATCTTTCATATTTTCGCTTTGGATTTTAAATGTTAATTTTTCCTTGGTGATTTATTTGGATAGAAAACAAGTGAATACTATATTAAATAGTTCATTGCATTCATAAAGAAGAGTCATAGTTTCCACTGTTTTAGACGTCAGTATTACAATATTTATAAATAAATAAAAAGTGAGTCCTGGATAATCTAGCATTTTCTTAGAATTTTAAATTAAAATCATTTGAGATGAGCTATAAAACAAAAAACATACTGAGTGACTACCGTTTTAAAATGGATGTATATAGATTTATAAATTATGTACATATTTCGTTCAGCTAATGTTTAAGGAATGTCCCTGCTAAATTTAATTAAAAATTGGTCTTAAAATTTCGCAGTTATCTTGTAACAAGCATCCGATAAACGTACAGACTAATGCCAAATAGTCAAGTTAAAACAGGACCTCGCTACGCTGTTGTCGCGATTCTCTTTCTCGCGAACCTCTTGAAATGTTGTTAATTAAATGATATATATTATATTAACACATTTTACAAGTTTTATTTTCACATATTAAACATTAATTTTGATACCGAGAGCTGCTGAACTCCTGCGAGCACAAGAAAAACTACCTTTTAAAATGAAATCAAAATAAATACAGTTTGCAAATGAAAAATATTGCTCTCTTTCTCGCACTCACACTGCGAGGTTTTTTTCTTTAATAATTACTAGGGCTAGAAGCAAGCCAACTGAATGTTCCTAACCCGTAGCCTCTGCACGTGTACGGAAATGAATCAACAACAGTACAGTGCGACTAATAAATTTGACACAAACTGAATTTAATTACATCAAAAGCTATGCAACAAAGCAGGATCATTACACTGTCAATAAACCATAGAAACCTAATATTTCCCATTCTATCAAACATTGATCGCACACTACAAATGCTTGTAATATATGGTTAATGTAATGGAACATTTCAAATATATTCAAATAATCTAGCTGTAGGAGCTGCTTGTCTCCTCCCAAACCACCACATCCTCCATCCATAATATACGAAGTCCTGGGTGGCTGCAGTTGACAGCAACTTTGATAAGTGTCTAGTGAGTGTCCTTTTTGCCTCTTTCGTGACGTGTCAGTATCGACACTTGCATCTTTTGACTACGTCACTCAATACCTCCCAGACATGGTTGGACGTTGCAGGAAACAAGTGCGTCGAAACGTCAAAACTAACTTTACAAGGACCCAAACCCAGTTCCGTTATTATCCTGACTATTTTTTGATAGGACTGTCACTTGTGGATACTGCTTTGAGCAGTTTAGCGTCAGGTCCAGATATCCAGAAGTTTTTAGACGGTCATAGCGGCATTTTCATAGACAATGCGCTGTTTTCAACAAGTCTTTACATAGCTTGCTTCTTTACCGAGGGCGTAGCCAGGCTACAATTTCCAGGGTGTTTGGGGGACACAGTCTCCCAAATGTTATAGGAAAAGAAAAATTACAACTATTAAATGCCTCTAGAAGCTAGCTGGAGTTTATTTTATTGTAATTAAGGACAAAGATTAAATACTTTAAGTTATATGAATTTGTTGAACATATTTAAAAAAGTGACATAACCCCTGCTCCCTTCAAGTTTGAAACTGTAGTTTAAGCACTTATTAAATAGAGGTATACATTTTGGCATAACCGAGGGAGGTATATTTAAGGGGGTTGGGGAATCTATAGCTACAACTAAACTACACCCACTTCGGTAACTGTATGGTTCAACCCGCTACCATCACAGTAGACTAACATGCCAATGATGGGGAGATCAAGGTTCGAATCTCAGGTAGATGTGCTGAGGCTGGCTTTTCCAAAATGACTAAGACTTTCCTATCATACTTTTTTTAGCACCGCATCTTAGTACCCGTTAGGCTTATACACCTATGTACTAATTACACTAATGGTTTATGGATTGGGAAAGTTTAATCGAGAGGAAGTGAATCCGAATTTGCGTGGAAGAAGTGTTGAAAACCACCCGACTGGGATTGAATCCCGATCTCCCCGTCTTCTGCAGTCTAGTCTAAAACGATAGTAGCGCGTTATACCATGCGGCCACTGGAGTGGGCTATTTTTATCTTATTATTAGCGTTATAAAGCCTCTAAGTGACAATGAGTGTGGGAATATAATTTCCAGAAAAATTCAATAAATGATGTAAGTATTAAAATTATAGTAAAAATTATGATTGAATGCATTTATTGGTAATCTTTAAATCTATTTTGAAAGAAAATCGTGGCTTAAATATATGTAGATAACGTTAAATTGAAACAAAATTAATTATTAAATAAGAATTAATAGGATCGGGTGAAGGAAGAGTGGTCTCTTTCATTATAAAAACACATTTAAAAAAATTACATGGAGTTGAGGTAAGGATAATAAACAAGATTTAAATTTGTAAAGTGGGTAATAATGAATAATTCATTCACTAATGGAGATAAGTTATAATAGTATACATATTTTAGAGGACTTCAATAGAGAGATAAATCAATTACATAGCAGTTGAAAGAGATTTGAAAAATATTATGTTTCCTATTCATGTGTAAGAGGTATAAAATAATAGTTGAAGAGTTTCAACGACACTTTGATAGAGAGTAACAGTTTGCCTGTATGAAAATAGGGCCAACACATCTTGGAGAGTAGAATGAAAATACATATTTACATTTTTAATACTTAAAATTCTCTCTAGCTCATTTCATACAATTTAAATCACTTTTTTCATATTTACTGAAATGGAGACGGGCTCATAAACGTCAGACAAAGAAATCCAACTATTCAAAGACCAGTAGTTTGAGACATTCTTCTCAGGGTAAGCCACATCAAACTATATAAACTTAGGACGTTCAACTAATGGTTGTCATCAATTTAATATTTCCTTAATGTACAATACTGAGCTAACTATGGCAAACACATATCAATTATGGCAAAAAATATATTTAAAAACAAATATTATATGTAAAATATTATCTAGTCTACAAACTGAGTGCACAAATGAACGCAATCCATTGACAGTGAGATTCTTATCTAAACACGATCGTAATATAAATTAAACAAGACAATATACATTGTTACAGAAACATTCTGTAGAAAAAAATCCTAATATTTTACAAAACCCGTTCGAGCTACACGCTTCTCTCCTAATTAATCAAATGTATTAGGGATGAAGAAGGTTGGGCTTAGAACACGTGTACTCATATTTTCTTGGGGTGTTAGTGGAAAATGATTTGGGAATCCCTCCAACCTAGCTCCTCATTAGACTTTACTGAGATTCAAACCCCGATATTCCCGTCATCGGCAGTATGTTTATTGCACGAGTGATGCCTTAGACTATTTGACCAACTAAGCAGTTAAAGAAGCATGTTAAAATGTCACTAACACCTAGCCATACATACATACATACATACATACGTACTATACATACATACATACATACATACATACATACATACATACATACATACATACATACATACATACATACATACATACATACAACTGCATTACAATAATTAATTATTCATGAGAAAGGAATTAAAATAATGTAGGTCTTGAGAGCTCACAATTATTTGCTTCATTCTAGATTAAGCTCTTCATTAAATAAGGCGTGTAAATCTATATTTTTTTAATGTTTTAAAGTTTATATTAATGTTTTATTAGTTTAACGAAAGGGTTTTCATCATAGTATAATGCATTAAGGCTGGTTTTTCAGAAATGGTTTCCCACGTTCTCTCCTTGCAAATGTGGAAACACTTCATCTAAATTCAAACTTCCACATCTTTTACTCACTAGCGTAATTAGCACATAA
The DNA here is from genome assembly GCA_902155825.1 of Timema genevievae. NCBI lineage: Eukaryota > Metazoa > Arthropoda > Insecta > Phasmatodea > Timematidae > Timema > Timema genevievae. Next base: position 134,076 of record CABFWO010001482.1, on the reverse strand, counting down.
GCTTAAAACCCGAATGGGTACTAAGACATAGTGCTAAAAAAAAAGATTTGATTGTTCCTTGGCAAATCATAGTAAAACGTGTTCTTACTCAATAATAACTATATTAATAAGTAACCTATATTTTGTGTAATGTGGTTGACTAGATAGACATATCTTAAGATATAGAGAGAGAGTGTAATGAGGTGGACTGGATTTAAATATCTCAAGATAGGAATAGGGTGTTAATGAGGTGGACTAGATAGAAGAGGCTCAAGATAGGATAGGGTGTAATGAGGTGGACTGGATAGAATTAGCTCAAGATAGGGATATGGTGTAATGAGGTGGACTGAATAGAACTAACTCAAGATAGGTATAGAGTGTAATGAGGTGGACTGGATAGAAGAGGCTCAAGATAGGATAGGGTGTAATGAGGTGGACTAGAAAGAAGAGACTCAAGATAGGATAGGGTGTAATGAGGTGGACTGGATAGAAGAGGCTCAATGAAGAGGCTCAAGATAGGATAGGGTGTAATGAGGTGGACTGGATAGAATTAGCTCAAGATAGGGATAGGGTGTAATGAGGTGGACTGAATAGAACTAACTCAAGATAGGTATAGGGTGTAATGAGGTTGACTGGATAGAACTAGCTCAATATAAGGACAGGGTGTAATGAGATGGACTGGATAGAACTAGCTCAAGATAAAGATAGGGTGTAATGAGGTGGAATGGATAGAACTGGCTCAAGATAGGAATAGGTAGGAACTTTTATAGGTGCGGCAGTGACATTTTTGAGTTCCTAGTGCCATAGAATAATAATTAATTAATGATAGTGACTAATGATGAATACCTCTTAGCATGAACCTGGGGATGTTCTGCCCAGGGCCCGAGAAAAATGTAAGAGTATAAAAATACACACAGAGTGCACACTATTAGATCTATCTAAGCACGTAAGCCAAGTATATATATGTACGTTTTTGGGTTCTAAGGTTACAGTGTTAACGCACAAACAAGTTTTTTTTCTCTCGTCTAACCAAAACTAAAGTTTATTTGCAAGTGAAAATGGAATTTTAGAAGCACTAAAACACTTGAATCGTCCATACTTTCGCACTACTTGAAGACTAGAAAATTATGAAGCCACCTAAATATTGACTAACAAACGCGGACTAACGTCAAGCTCATCTATTCTGGTCTGTCAATGACAGGTAGAGGTTCAAATCCCAGCTGGGTCTATGAGGGTAGTAGTCCATAAATATTTTACCCCACTCCCAAAACGCAAATGTGTATTAGTTTCTTCAAAAATTTGCAATTTCCAAGCCTACACACTTAATCTAGCTTAATATAGGTAGCCTGGATGGGTAGTAAGACGTTATGCCAAACTAACTATACCATCAGTTGTGTAGAATGCGCTACGGTATTTCTGTTGAGGTTGTTGCAGGGGGTGGGGGAGATGAAGGGGGTAGACAAGATAAAGCAGAATAGCCGATCATTACTTTTAGTAAAAGCCCGTTGACACGGTATTAGTTTACTAATGCAAGTACATTAATTTGGCTACGCGCGCAGCTTGCACCGTGTAAACAGACAAGCAAACTACTAATAAACAAGTCTACTTGCAAGTGAAAAAGTTGGTCACCTTCCAACTTTACTAATGCAAGTAGACAATTCAAAATGGTGGCAATAAAAAAATTGGTTGTGCGTGGGACACTTATTTGTGGAATGTTATAAAAAGAATGAGTTTTTGTGGAATTTTAATCTTCGGATTCATAAAGATAAGAATGCGAGAGATATTTCACTAGAGGATATTGTGAAGTGATATCAGGCGTGCATATTCTCAAGAAGTGTCCAAAATAAAATGTTACGTAAATATTGCAAATCTGCCTTGTGAGAGATAATATTATTTAATATCGGTAAACAAATATTATGAATAATTTTATCAAACCATTATTTCCTACCAATCAGCGCAGCATGTGTAATTTTAAAAATATTTAATCACAAAATATAATAAAAATTGTAGTACCGTGATTAGTTCCGGCAACATAATATTCGTGTTATCGGCAAGTAAGGTATAAATTGTCGGTGGTTTTCATTCGAAATCACCGGCACGCTTTCCATTCTCGGTATTATACACTTTAACCAATATTTATAAGTTTTAGTTAATAATGTTCAGCCCATACACTTCAAACACTTTGTAGCAATGCTTTGACAACTTAAGTATATACACAACATAATATTATTGTCTCATAGCAAACCAGATAGTTTATATCTAAACCAATCTATAAATTAATTCATTATTATTTTTAAGGAATATTTTAGACCTAGCTAGCATTTAAGAATATATTTTGTTATTAGTATACCAACATTTAAAACAGGGTTGAAAAAACCCTGAGCTAGGCCTATTTGAAAAAGTTCCAAACCGAGTTTGGTTTTATTGGGATTTATTTACCTTATTTGAGTCTAATTTTATTTACCATTTATACTAAGTGAATTAACAAATCAAGCAAAATAATATAATAATTATTTGGGATCAACTGAAATATATTTCAATGTATTAAGGGATTAAGAAATAGGAGACATACTAATCACTAACTTTTTTGTGTTGTCTATATAAAACAATGTTTTTAAATAGGTCAACTAATTATGATAAATTGCCTTTACTGAAAAATTGTAATTTATTTGGCCACCCATTCTTGTTTTAAATTCACCCTTCCTAGCCCCTAACACACAAGCGTAATTAGTATATGCGTATAAATAACCCGAATGAGAAATGAGACGCAGTGATAAAAAAAATGGCTCCAATAGAGAGACCAGTTAGCACCACTTCATTTTCAGCCATGTTTTTAGAAGCGATACTAATACAAGTGAAAAATGTGTTTCAACACAACTAGCATGTTAGTAAGCTAATACTAGTAGACTTGCATTAGTCCACTAACACCGTGTCGACACAACTAGCATGCTAGTAAGCTAATACTAGTAAACTTTCATTAGTACACTAATACCGTGTCAACGGCCCTTAAGAGACGTGCTACTATAGAAAGAAAAGTGTATTTACCTCTTCCATATCCGCCATGCAGAACAAACTAAGCCACACGTAAATGATATTGGAACAGACAACAACAGACCACAGACTCAGGCGTGAAGTTTTTGCCACTGCAATGACCTAAAAGTCGTCACGAGCAGTCTAATTCCTTAAAGATCTTAATAAGAACATGAAGTCGCGAGTTTTATTAAAGTAAGTTAGTAGTAAGATACCGACCGGCTCAAGAATTTCCTAATATTTTGTCATGCCATACGAAAAGACGATTGTATATTAAAAAAAACATTACTTCTTAGAGGTATATATGTTCGTGCACAAGTTTAAAATTAAAGACATCTGCATGCGATTGATATCAAACAATGCTCATGTCAGACAAAAAATCTCTTAATTGTATTAATATAGATAATATATTCTGGTTTAGATTCATAATTGATCAGCCGCCGGAGCATAAGTACCGAAAAACCGAACCGACCCATTCCTAAATCATATGGATAATATTGTATATAAGAACTGACACATATATTGATTTAAATTGCACTGTTTTGGGTACTTTTTATACCATTTTAGTTTTAGGTAACACCATAACTACTTCCTATCCAGACATATTATAAGCATCAAAATCAAAACACGAAGAGATTATGATGGGTGCATGTTTAGATTTATTAAAACCTGAACTGATGGTCACGGAGTAGGGTAGTCACTAATTATTATTAATTGTATTTAGCTATATATGCCTAAATGGATATTTAAATAATAATATAATCAAATTAGTACTATACTATAGCCGAAATGTAAAAAAAATATATCTTTAATATTAAATTTAGCATTAATGTTTAAAAAAAGTCTAAATTTATAAAAGGTTTCGGATTTTTTGTTATTTATTCTAATTTCCCTCTTGTTTTTTACAATTTTTACTGTTCTAATTAGTTGTTGTAAATTTAAATTTTTTAAATTCTATAACATATTCGTGATATGAAAAAATGAATTAAATTGTTTCGTGAAATTGACCTTTTAAATGCGAATTATGGTAATTTTTATTGGTTTAAATGAAAATTAACGATAGCAACATTCATCTGGTATTCCAATTACGGAGAGGTCAGGGTTTGAGTTCAGAGTTTTATAATCTACCTCCACACAAATAAGGGCTCCTGGTCTCTAGTTTCTACCCTCCTCATTCCTATGTGGCTAGTCTGGACGGTGTAGGTCTTAAAAAGATGGATCTCACAAAGTAACATCAGTCTTGTTTTCAGCAGTTGAACTGGAAATATTTAAACTAATTCCGTCCTTATAACTCTCCTTTTGTCACTCAATCTCTGCAAAAGAGCAGCTTGAATAACTATCAGAAAGTTTCATTCCCACTTGTCTTTCCTCGAGCAAGATCTCCTGGAAATAAACGCTCGTGGCCGGCTGTGACGCTAAGCTCGAAGATTTATTAGTGTTATGAACGCAGTCATGATACAGGGTGATACAAATGTTGGCTTTCACAGTCATAGCAATCGATGAGCACAATAAATGTCAATCTCTAGTCTGATTCTCTGGTGGTTGGGTAAAAATATCCTCAGTGCGTCCAGTCGAAGGTACGGATCTCCAATATCTTTAATTACCGACATTTTGCGGTACATGTTTAAAAAAAATTTATTCGGTGTTAATTTGAATTTACGTTTTTATGTTTAGTGTGTAATTTTATTTCAATAAGTTCCAGCGTTTGGTTAAACTCTCTGTCATATTATATAGTGTTAACCCTTATCCCTGTAGCATTTTTAGCGGACATGCTTCTAATTGGTTAGATTCTGATCTAATTTACCAATGTCAAACAAACTTACTCTCACCGTATATTTATGAAACAAAATTTTATCCACCAACTGCTACTTTCATAAGAGACAACATTACTACTCTTAAATCGTTACTCTTTATAATTCATTTACCAGGACTATAATAAAATTCTACTCAAATAAAAAAGTTTTTAAAATATACAATAAAAATTCCATATATAAAATTTATAAACGTTGAATTTTATTTTTCCTCAATAACACTAATACCACCCTCACAAACCTACGATTAAATTGTAGGAATTAATTTTATTTCCTAGTAAATTATTTGAATGGAAATCAATCCATTTTGAAAAATATTTTGCAACGAAAATGATGTAACTTCATAGAGTGAAATAAATTACATTTCAACAAAGATATTTCTTTGAATACAGAACATTAATCGACAAAAATAGCGATACACTAAGCATTTATCAATACCTCCTATATTGAAATTAAAAATATTTGTAATCAGACATAAAAATATAACTGTATAGTACGATTATGAAATTAGATCGGTTTATCTTACATAACTGTTCTTTTTTATGGGTACACTATTTTGATTGGTAAAGGGATGATAATTAATAAAAAATATCAACCAATTTAATTAAATCCGCTTTATTGGCATATTGAGTTGCATCAAGATTGAAGGAAAGCGAATGTTTATTAGAATCAACAAGCAAACAAGTTTGTCAATGTTGAAAACAGCGGATATCCGGCGCTGTCAGAGAAGATGACATAGCTTCCATACAATCTCTATTTATTGTAGTTGCATGTAGATTTATTGCCATCATTATGTGCGAGTATGTGTGTTAAGAAAGTGGCAGAAAGGACCGTTTATAAAACACAAATATATATCTGGTGGGGTCAACACTGATAACATTTTTATAATAGAATATTAATATTACTACTATTGAAATACATCGGTGGTCACGTGGTGTAAGGTGGAATGAAAGGGGACGCGAGAAGTTGTCAGTGTGTTTTGCAGTTTGTATAGCCAACCTTTTTTTTTCGGAAAAAATAAATTAACTATCGCCCAGTTAGGAACATAGAGTTTAATTCTATAGGCATAAACATCTCAACAGTTTTATTTAGGACGTTTTACTACCTGTTTAGGTTATACTTTACTTTACATCCATTACTGCGTCCAGCCTGTGGCCTGGGTCAGTTTCTTATCCAAGCCATATATTTTCAACTACCAGCTTGCTAGGCCTGTCATAGCTTAATATGTCTTATAATATAGCTTAAGATTAGGATAGGTACAACATCCAGTCCCCAGCCGTTAATTTATCACTGTGAAAGGTTAAACCCAGATTTCACCAATGATACATTTTTCGCCCATGCCGGGAATCAAACCCGTGCCCTTTAGCTCAGTAGGCAGACAAGCTACCAACTAAGCTAAGGTGTCGGCATTAGGGTATACTCTTATGTAATAACTACGCTAATATTTTTTAAGGTTGAGGAATCTTCTAGCTATAAGAAGTTTACCCATCTGTTTGTACTGGAGAAACATTTGATTTATTTTGCCGAAAAATATTATTGTTGTCTATAAAAACTTGAAAGAAACTGCGCTTAACTCGCAGTCCCTGCCATCCCACTCGCAATAGACTAGTTTGACGGTGAATAGATGGTCGGAGTGCCCAAGTATACTCTTAGGTGGACTGAGTTTCCTGATGGTTTCCTCAATATCCCTCCACACATATGTGGGTACATTTCGTCTAAGTTCCACCTTCTTTATTCCTATACCATTAGTGTGAATATCCAGATAGCCCGGACATGTAGGAAGACCCGGTGCAGATAAGTATCATTAATTATGTATAGATATTTATACTGTATCGAAAGTGACAGTTGAAGATCATATGACTTGCCATATGGATGTATGAACGTAGTTTAGTAACTTTTATAATCATTCAATACTGTTCTTCCTCTCATCACTGAATATCCCGTGTGGGGAGGAAAATGCAGATGATCTATTCTCCTTCTGTCATCTGGACCCCTAATTTTGAAACTTGCGAAAATACTCGCTAGCGAGAAAACTCGCAAATCGCAGGCTGTACTAAAACAGAGCTAATTTTGGAAGGTTTCTACTGTCGTGCGAGTCGGTGTAGTCTTGTCTCGCTTGCGAATGAGTTTTCGATCCGACAACACTGTAAAACCATGACGTGTGCCAAAGGATTGAGGCGATGAGATGCCACAACACGCCATTATACAGGATACGTAACTGAAAGTAAACATTATTATTGGATTGAGTGCATCATATAAAACGATTTGTTTAGTTTTATTAGGAAACCATCTTCCATTTTTATACATCTAAGCTTGGTGTCTCAAAAATTGTCAAGTTATATCACTATATGTAAAACCGTCCTCTAAATCAACGTTCACTTTAGCACACTTGGTAGTGTGCTTGATCTAAACTCAGATTTTCATGAGTTCGATCCCATCCTAGTTATAATATTTTAATTTTTTGTCTGAATTTAAATCACTTTTTAGTAATTAGAATTCAATAAAATATTATTTTATTTTCGCAACTATTTTTAAACATAAATATGCTCTAAAGGTTTTTACTATACGAATAATAATTAGCTTGCTTAGCCTTATTTTAAAATGTGTACATTTTATTGTCATAAAACCCATTAATTTAATTTTAAATAATCACTTACATCCAAAATTTCAAAATTTATGTATATCTTAGACTCTGATTTGGGCCTACCGTTTTTAATTTAAAACCTTTTTAAATTATTTTTAAGTACTATTATGTTAGTCTACGCAGGCTCAAATATTTAGTATAATTCTATATAAAAAATATTTAAAACAAATTATATGCTTACTAATACGATAATTTAAAATTAAAGTTTAAAGTCTGATAAATAAAAATAAAAAGCTAGAGATAACAGGATTTAAACACGTAAACTCGAGATTACGAGATGGCCACTCTACCGACTCAGCCAAATTGACGATTAAATAAATTCGAAAAATTTAGAATATATAATTATGTTTTCACCCAAACAATTATTTTTATTGAAGGATTGTATAAAGTGTATAAAGCAATCATATTTTTTTCTTCTGTAAACCTATTTTGTACAGTGGTAGGTTTATTTCAACAAAATCTCTCTCAGAAAGCTGCAACCGAAGAGGGGGATGGCATCCATTTTGTTATTTTACTTCCTACTCGATAGACAAGGCTTGTCTCGCACGGTGTTAGGCTGGCGAGTAGAATCCGCTCGCTATTCGATAGTGTGACGTCAGTTTTCGCAGCGCAGAAGTTTCAAAATTAGGGGTTTGCGATATTGTGTGCGAGATGAGAGAAATACGCTAGCGAATCACTACTCGCACGTTTCAAAATTAGGGGCCCTGCTGCCACCTCCAGTTATGACGTGGAGGAGGAATTCCTCTATTTGTAAACAATACGGATGGATACAAGTAAGGGACTCTATAAACAGCCTATTCTAAAAAAGGTAACTTTGAACACATCACGAACTTTATTTTTGGGATGAAAGTTGTATTTACTTTCCTTCAATTAATTTCAATCTTTCGTGTAAAAACTTCATTTTAGTCATAATTAATAAACAACCATCATGGATTATAGTACAACACCCATTTAGTCTTAAAACTAAATGCTGGATCTTAACTGTAATGATATAGTTACAAAACTATTCTACCAAAAAATACACACATAAACCAAATCACTCAATTATAAATACTTTTATGTTAAACATGGTTTGCCAGAAAGGCTAATAAACAAATGCATTTAGTCTGTAAATATTTTTGTGATGGTTAAATAGTAACATGCAAACAAAACAAAAAACTTGTAATTTCATGACTGTGCCGCGGTAAGAAGGTGGAAGCTCCTGGCAACATTTGTAATCCAGTGTTGCTAAATTTGTCCTATATTTAAGAGAAGATAGACCACGTGAAAACAATAGCATGACAAGGCTGTTCCCTAAGAGATGATATTAAGTGTGGAGCAGTGGCGTATGGTCAATTCTGGGCAAAGGGAAGCAGTGAGGCTACTTTTTTTTTCTAAAGTTTGGAGTGTTATGGGGAATAAAGGAAGGGGGTGACACAAAATATGAATGGAATAAAAAATCATTGGCAATCTTAGAAATATTAATCAATCATTAAATTATAATATCTATTCAAATAATAATAATAATAATGGTAAATTTATTATTGCAAATATTTTGTCTTGGGTTGTGGCGTGCAAATTAGTTTGAGCTTTGGCATTCCTTTTAATAGCTTTGCAAATACTATTAATATCACTAAATTCGGATTTATTCCATTATTACTATTAGTAAATAGTAAGGTCAACTATATAATTTTCCACTAATCCGACACCCCGATTATTACTAAACACGTTCATAAAATTGAGTATTGAAATGTCAAGGTTTTTTGTGCTGCGCCTAAAAATGGATTGGTTCTGGGTCTGCCTGTTTAAGTTATTTTCTTTTTTCCGTTAAGAGACCAGGACAAAAAACTATGCTTCAAAATATTCCTTATAAGTTTTGATACAGCAGCCCTCCTCTTCCACTGCTGCACTCGTAATTCTACTACTGTACACAAAGAAACAAACCGCTTCCCTTGGAGGATCAAACAAGCGTAAATATTCTTGTAAAATAAAACTAAGCTTACTGTAAATTGATTATAAATATATTATTTTGTAATAATTATAATACCCATAATTATATATATAAACAATACATTTTGTTGAAAACAACCTAAAAATAAGATTTTAAAAGTAAATTATATTAAGTACGATTATACATCAATCACGAAAGTAAATTGAGCCAATACTTGCCTAGGGAAACGCCGCTTCCCTTTCATCGATGAGGGCCGGACAGAACCGGAAACAAACGAATGACAGAATAAAGAATGAGACCAGCTGCTTGGCCAGTCAGGTCAGTCTGACAAGGGGAATATACGGTCAACGGATTTTTGTAATTTTTAATGCTTATAGTACCCAAATAACAAATACCCAAACCCATAGGGCCAGATATCCAGAAGTTTTCGAAAAAATAAATTTTGAAAAATGTGAAGTATCACAACTAATGCATCCGGCATCTGATCCTAGACCTACTCGTCACCACATCCCAGACTATCACGATATCGGCACCTGAAGCCACGTGATCATTGGGGTGGCTTTCAACTAGGAGAAATTCAGACCCCATTTTTTACCACATGATCATATAATCAGCCATCGCTATTGATCTTTTACCAGCTGTACAAGTATCAATTAACAACCTCTTCAATTTCTTTGTTTGAAAAAAAGCAGTTATATTGATTCCAAGAGCCCTTTATAAGAGAGTATAGACTTCTAATAAGAAGATAATGGCATCATCTATACAAGATATTCCGAGGATAGAAATAGCCTGAAACAAACCTTTCAGCCAAGCTGTATTTCCCCATTTTATTGTTGGTAGCTATACTAGTTTCTATTTATATTCAGGAAATGTATTATTCACTCGAGCTGGACGCCACTAGGCTTTGTAAGTGATATCCATGGGATTAAACTGGTAGAAACGCAGCTATTTAATGGAAGTTTACACAAATAATAATAATAATAGTAGAGCCTACTTAACCTAATGAACCAAGGTTGGTGGTCACCCGGGAGGGATCTCATCTGGGGAGAGACTAGCTTGGAGCATAACGTCACTCCTTTTATTGCAAGGATCTACCGACACGGTCCAATTGTTTGGAAGGATTACTAACGGCTAATAGACTTCTCTGTTGATCCCTATCGCTGCAACTGCTGTCTTGTGCTACTTTTGATGTGTGTTTATTCTACCCATCACCCACTTTATAGAGTTCTACTGAGGGTCCAGGGTTCAATCCTCGGTCCCAGCACAGATTTATCTGATAGCCTTCACCTCTGTTAAGACGTGTATTAATCACAACTTGTGAATGTGTGGAATGCCAGGCATCCACCGTGTTTTGGATCCCACGTTAAACTGTAGGCCCTTTATTTCATCTCACAATCACCCTACCATTACACATTAGCGTGGGTGCATATAGCCCAAAAGGGTAGTAAGATGCGGTGCTACTACTACTACTACTACTACTACTAATAATAATAATAATAATAATAATAATTTCAATTTCAATTTCAATTTCCTTTATTATAGTGCCGACCAACAGTCGTAAGACCTATAACAGGCCAGCACTGAAAAGCACACAAGTACATACCCTACAATACATACATTTACATAAGAAAACATGATAGACAAAAAATGGCCAAATAATGCCATGTACCGATAAACAACCACGAGACAAAAAAGTAGTTAATAATGATAAGAATAAAAAGTAACATTAAAAATAAATAACCAAATAGTGGTTAAAAGCAGTAACATTATGCAAAAAATAGATCAGAATATTGTAAACTTAAACAATGTAAACTTAAATAGTATTAAATAATATAGGCAGAACCTCTACAAGATAAATTATTGATATGGGATATCCTTAAATAACTCTCTGAGTTTAGCTTTCCTTTTATGATAAAAGTCGAATTCGACAAATCTAGAATTGGCACTATGGATACAACGACCTATAGGGCTTACCTTGTAAGAGCTATTAAGAAAAAATAATTTTTGATTACGAGAAGCCCGAGAAGGGATAAGAACGCCTACATGATCAAGGGCAAATTTGCAAGAAATTATGTTATTGAAAATATTAAAAACAAAAAGGGCATCACAATAAAGTCTACGCGAGAAGAGAGTTTGGAGCCCTAATAGGTATCGAATTCTATCATAATCATAATAAATCCGGTTACTAAAGTATTTATCATAGCATGCAGCAACAAATTTTCTTTGAACGTTTTTTAACCTAAGAAAGTCAGTTAAGGTAATGGAATTCCAAGCAACAGTAGCATATTCTAACTTAGATCTAACCAGGGTGTAGTACAGACATAAAAAAACAGTCAACAGTCAACAGTCAATAATAATAATAATAATAATAATAATAATAATAATAATAATAATAGAGTTCTTGTGTTTATATTGGTGCGCCACTTTCTACCATCCATCTGGGATATTCTCATTTAGTTACACTACTGGGGTAAGGACGTATGAGGGAGATAGTATAGGGATTGTACCGGCATTTGTTTGGAAGGTGAGTAGGAAACAGTTTAGTAAAAATAAACACCTTAGTACTCCCAGCCAGTATTAGAACACCACTGGATAGCCAAACTAGGTGATACTAACGTCTTTGCCCACGTGTTCAGCTATGTTGTTTGCAAAGAGGGATCGGGGCTCTAGGGAAACATAGTCCTTCTTCAACTCAACATAGTTAACTTAATTTCTGTACTATATTCAATTTTACTAACATGATACTAATAACTAATTACACTTAATTTAGTGCCCTGAAAGGTCGAGAATAATCTCTCCTTGAATCACTACTTTATGGCTCAATCTTATAGTATGAACAAACCTGCACAGTATACGGCCCACAGGCCACTTGTGGCTCCCAAAGGGGAATCTGGCTAGGTTCTTTCGTTGCCATAATAAATTGTGGTCCACTGTGAGCAAAAAAAGTTGAAAAATTTAAATTGAATACTTAAAAGTTAATGGCCATTTGTTTTGATGTCGTACTAACTATGCTTGGAAATAACAACGGAGTTGTAACACTCATTGAAGAAATTTTACGTAAACAAATAGGTTAAAGAAGCATCACCAAAGTATTCTTAACTGAAGATCATTAGGAAGACATTGTATAAGCACCAACTAAAATACATAGTCGCAGATTATAAGGGACTTCCTGATGATAAAATGTGTGGTGCGCCTCCTTAGCTCTAGAGTGTCTTACTTTACCAAAACACATTGAAATGCTTATACTCTATTATTTTGCCATATTTTGTGAGGGAAAAGCAATATTTTTACGATAAGTTTGAGAATTGTATTTTATCTATACCCCCATAAAGCTAATATAGCCAAACAAGACAAGAAAATGGCACAGTAATTATATAAATGGTGAGTTTAGGAGGGGTAGAATAAATTTTTATTGCTAACTGTGGAGGCACGCATGGCTCAAGATTGTGTTAAGCTTGATTCACACGGTCGCCGAAAAATAGAAAGCAGAATATGCGCAGTAATTCACACACTTTAAGTTGACCCTTGATGCATTGCATTGCTTTAAAACAGCTTATTTTCACATATTTTATTTTCTAGTGGATAAATATATTAGGCCTATATTTTAGATCGCTGTCCTGATGGTTGTTTACAAATTATAGTGCTGTGTCGTGGCACAATTCAATACATCAATACACACATATTTACATTAACGAGCTATTTAAAATCTCCTCACAACGGCCAACGAAGCTGTTTGCTAGCTTCTGGATATAGAGCACATGCGTTGTGCAACACATCTCAAACAGAGCGGACAAAGTAGAGAATAGTTTAACTCCAGCAGAGCAGCTCGCACCGATTAAGCGGAAATCTTGTGATTGGCTTAGAGCGCGTCACGTGACCACGTTTCTGTTCTGCGCTAGTTTTTCGGCGAACGTGTGAATCTACAGTTAGCGACTGAGCGCTGAAACGAGTATTAGATTATACAGACGAAAATTGGTACTCTGCGCATCGGCGAGAATGGCGAGCTTGTTAAGCGGTCGACAGCTACGCCCTTCAGTGCCCTTCAGTGCAACACTAGTGGGTGTACCAATTTGTTGGCTATTTTGGCTTCTACTAATTTTAAAACGAAATTAACCCTCATAAAATGGACAAATACTTAAAGAAATTGCCTGCATGGAAACTGTTGGTCGAAGAGTATTGTGATAATGCTTCTTCTTCTTCTTCTTGTGAACAACATTAAAATAATCTATAGATACTTCTAGTCATACAAGTTCCTTGTCAATCATTTCAAGATAAGAAAACATTGACGTTCTGACACCCAAGAAAAAGTTGCCAGATAAAGCTCGAATTCTCAAGAAGCCTGCTTGAAACTTGGGCTTACATCCAATCTAGTCTACCATGAACCTCGTCCTACTTGTTTATTGTATCATGAGATGTTCTCTAATGGTAATATGAAGCCTCCACTGCTTGTAAGACCCTTAAAATCTAAACATCCTGAACATGAACACAAACATACAATTTTTTGAAAGTTGTTAAAGACATGCAATACTATATCCAGCAACTTATACAAAAATCGTTAAACTTAACGATACATGTTTGGAAGCCTCTCTGGATATTTATTAAGTGCGAGAGACAATAAACCACACACAATTGGGGAAACAGCTGTTCTCCCTGCCGCAGTAAAAATGGTGGAAATAATTCACGCAAAAAATATGCTGACACACTAAAACGTATTCCCTTATCAGTAAATAGTATTGGAGAGCGTATAAAAATCATTGTTGAAAATTAAAAAACCTATTAAAACATTATCCAATGTGTGTAATTGTCTATACAGCTGGATGAAAGCACAGATATTGCCAACATGGCTCAGCCAATGGTATTTACTAGAGATTGTTTTAATAATGGATAGTTGTACGAAGAACTACTTTTTCGTGAGCCACCAAAATAATGATGTACAGGAGAATACATATTCTCAACAGTAAATTATTTCTTCGTTACAAACAATATTTTATGGGAAAACTGTTTATCTGTAACTAGTGACGAATAAGCTGTTTTAACTGGAGCAATAAAAGGATTCAAGGGAAAGGTAAATGAAATAGAACCACACATGAAATTCGTTCACTGTATTATCAATAGGCAAGCTATTGCGGCAAAGAAATTGGAGCCAGAAATACACAGAGTGCTACAGGATGTTATTAGCGTAGTTAATTCCACAAAAACAAGATCTTTATATAGTAAACTATTTACAATACTATGTGATGAGATGGGCGCCTGCCATGAAAATCCTCTGTACCACACAGAGGCTAGTTGGTTATCTCATGGGAAAGCTATTGGAAGAGTTGTAGAACTGAAGGATGAGTTACGCATTTTTCTTTTGAACAAAGATAAGTGTTTAAAATTTGCCAACTTTTTTCAGTAGTGATAAGTGGTTGTTAATAGTATGCTACCTATAGGATATTTTTGAAAAAGTAAACATAATTAATTTGTCTCTTCAAGGTAAAAGATAAAATTTTAACAATGAGTGAGACGATAGCTGCATTTCGAAAGAAAATTGTGGTTTGGTGGGAAAATTTTGAAAAGGGATGTTCGGAAATGTTTTCATCCTTGTGTGATTTTGCTGTCGAAAATTATGTAAATGTAGAACACACGAAAGTCTTATATTCATACATATAAAAAATGTAGAGACACAATTTTGTAGCCTATTTTCGGATCTTCCTCGTGAAGAATGTCAATGGATTTTGCTGAAAATGTAAAAATGGAAAGGCCCCGATCATTTCTCAAGAACAGTTAACCGACATAAGAGAAAATATAACATTACGATACGAATGCCAGCAAAAGTCTCTTCATAATTGGTGGATGGAACTGAAAACCGAGTATCCCAACTTAGTAAACACAGCAACCTATGCGCTCCTGCTGTTTGGTTCTCGTACCTTTGGGAGGTATCATTTTCTGCGATGACAGGAATTAAAACCAAATACCGAAATAAATTAAACTTGGAGCCGGACTTTTGTATTGCAGTTACAGAGAGTATCAAACAAGAATTTTCTGATATTATTAACCAAATGCAGTCGCATTGTTCCCATTAAATTGTAATGAAAAAAATATGTATGTAAACTGTTTTTAAAATAAATAATATGTAATAGAGTTTATTGAGTAGAAATCTAGAGTAGAGGGTATTGTAAAATTTTCATAAATATTCCTTTTGTGAGTATAACGTTAAAAATGTATTGGCTGGTAAAATTACACTGTTGTAAATGTAAGGTATTGCCATTTTATGTTGTTTCACATATTGAAAATGACACATTGTCATATTACAAAATGCATTATTATAATGTGTTATTGGCCTAAACAGATTCATGTTTTTTTCTTATTTTTTTTACATAATATAACAACGGTGTGCAATACTATTACTTTCTTGCTTCCTTACTTGTGGATAAAGTATTAGTATCGTCAAAAAAATCTAACTCGAGATTTAGATGAATGTCGACATTTTGACCTACGAATCCGAAAGAGTTGTTTTTACAATACTGTATGTCTGTCTGTGTGTCTGTCTAACCCTAAAATTAAGAATAGTTTACTAAAGGGTGGAAAGAGAAAAAATTGATATTTTCAAGATTGGCTATAACGAATTTGATTACAATTCGTATTTAGGTGTTGATTAAGATTATAAACAAAATTGATATTTTTTTTCCCATAAAAATGAATTTTATGGAACTTTATAGAAGCTGAAATGTCCATATCTCCGCAACTATTTGAGATACTAAATAACAACATTGCAAAATTGTAGTACTATTAGAAATAAAAAAATATTCGAAATATATTTTTATAAAACCAATAGTTTCTGAGATATTGTCAAATATATTAATACATTTTTGTGAGCTTTTGTTGTACAGAGATACAATATAAGTTTTAACGCAATAATTCCCTAATGCCATTGAGTGAGTGAGTGAGTGAGTGAGTGAGTGAGTGAGTGAGTGAGTAAGTTGGTGTTCTTTTTCCTTTAACCTCCAAGGAGAAATATGTGTACAGCAATGATCTATTTATATAATATACTCAATAGTCAATACTTACCTTTTTTATTGGTCAAAATTTATAAATGAGGAATTTAATAGCAATGCGATGACCTGAAGATCTGCAACGCCTAATAAAATTTCAAAAGTTTTAACCGAAAGTAGAAATTTTAAAACGAAGTGTTGACACTTGTGGACTCAATATAGATATTTTTTTATTGGTCCAAATATACAAATGAAGACTTTAATTTTGTTTAAATAAAATTATAAAATTTAAAACCTTTAGTCAAAAAAGTCTTACGTAAGTATAATTCAACTTTTTCTCGGATTTGTTAGTGTATATTATTTCGTTTCCCATATATTATAAGTTTTGAGTAAATATCTCAATTTTTAAACATTGGAGCGAGAAATTCCGTACGGAGTTTCGTACCATTTAATTTGTATGTCTTGGGTATAGGTCAACGTGATAAAAAAAGTTCCGATCCCACTAATCTACACCATAGTGGAGCCAAGTTAGGTAAATTTCACCAGTTTTACCTCAAATGGACGTATCTAACAGCTATACAAAGTTACTGGATTTTCTTTAGCGTATTCATACGTTTAGTTATGTGATATGAAACTGTCACTGTTGATGTATATTATCATCATGAATGCCATAGTAAAATGTTCATAATGTTTACCAAAGATAATATGTTTGTATTTTGTAAAAGGTTCTTAAAATGTTCATTCATAAGAAAATCAATGATAAACCACCGTTCAGGGTAAATGAAAAGTAGAACTATACAAAATATTGATACCAGTTGTCTTACAATAATAAGTTGAATTATCCTTATCATTAGTAGTCTCACCACCTTTAAAAGAGTAGAACTCAGAAAATTAATGAATATCAAAAAAATATAATCTTTTATGCTTGTGTGCTGCGACTGCTTCAAGACTCTTTAATATTAAAGAGAGATTTGGTGACTGGGGGCCTCCCTGTTGCCAAACTTTCCCTCTTGGGTGATGCTAATTGAGGGCCTGGGTGGACACCTTAACCTTAAAAATCATAGTTTTGAATAAATTTGAGTTTAAAGTTTGACATGTTACATCTAAAAATATTATAATGATTCCAAATATTATTATTGTTTCGAAATTCTCTCATATAATTTGTTTGCATGAAATTGTAGATGTCTCTAAATTACAAATAGTGTAAATTTAATATATTAGCAACAAATATGAAAGTGTTATAAGCTGTTAGTCCATAAAATACTTTATATTCATATATATTAAGTAAAAATAAGAGGTGTTTTGTATAAATATTATCTAATTTGTCATATTTTATAAAACTAATAAAAAGTAAATTTGTTTTAATAAGAAATAGTACAATATCTTATGTCAAACAGTACAAAAAAAATATAATTTTTTTCTATCACTTTGCATACTTTCACACAAATCACAAGATTATTTATACATTTTTACAGAAAACTATTTTGGTTTTTTGTAAAAAAATAAAACTTCACGATTCAGCACTGGAATCTACACAGTGCACACTATATGAAATTAATATATTGTTTTTCGAATAAATTTATATATGTATGTATATATTTGTATTTTGCAGAATGAGTAAGCAGTTCACGATCACTCTTTATCATACATGTCCACAGCTTAGCTGAAACATCTTCATTATTCTAAGCATCAATCTGATTGACATTCTGCAGACTTTCAAGCCACTTTGTATTTTCAGGTTTCATTAACTTTATCAGACACATCACATCTTGTACTTTTGCCTTTTTCAGTGCAGATGGGGGATGTTTCCGCAGATTCAAACAATTTTTATTCAAAATCATTGCTTCACTGTTTCTATGTTTAAGGTTACAAGGCTGGAACACAGCATTGTATGATTCTGATGCCATAAATGAACCTGGCATGTACTTCAAGATAACACATTTCTGCCTACCTTTTGCAGCTGTCTTAGAAAAAACTTGCTTAATCCTGCAGTCAAGTCTTCAATCATATTATATGCCATTATTACTGCAAAGGGTTCTGGATTAGAAAGACATTCAGCCATAACCTTCAAGTACTGGTCAGGATGTTCAATGCATTTGACTTTCTTCAAGACTTGGCCGTTAGGGTGGAATTAAAAAATAAAGTTTTTAATGTAAATGTCTAATAGCGATAGAAACTGTCCTTTTACTAATATAATGAACTGACTAAAACATCAAAGCAATCATAAATGTTTTTGAGGTACCGTAAACGGGTTGAAGTTTAGTACATTTGTGATTTTTTCATTTTTTTATATAAATTTCTGAAGTTAATATATATTTTTTGAATAAAAAGTTCTAATAAAGATAAAAATGAACGATTGACTATTGTTGTCAATTGACAAAAATATCAAATCAAACAGATAATTTTTTGAGGTGCTGCAAATAGGTTGACATTTTTACACTTTGTGGTTTTTGCACATATTTTACATTTTTGAAAGATTTTGTTATTAATTTATTTTTACTTAAATATTTGACCCTGGTATTCTTAGTTCCATCAATATCCAAAAGACCTTAGTAAAATATTACTGCCGACCTATGAAGAAGTAATGAAGTGTTACCTTAATATAAGGCATGACCTAGAACCAGAGAGTGATTTTAAGGAACCTACCGTAAAAGAAATATCAGAAATATTGGTAGAAAAAATTGAAAAGTTGTGGTTAAGAGCTTATATTCCTATCGTACCCCACACTCGTATCTTGCAAATGATTAGAAAGTATCATGATAGGTACAGAAATATTTTAAGATCAAAAACTAGAAAAGGAACTAAAGCTTTTGAATCAAATTTGATTTTGTTTAAGATTGAGAGTAAACCTCTTTTTGATATCACTGATTGCAAATATCTAGATTTCGCGTTTTATAAATGTGAGAAAGAAAAGAAGGTTTCAAAATTATAGCAAACGTTTTCAAAAGATCAAAGAACGACCCGAAAAATGGTTATAAATGCAGTTGATGTTGCAGTATCCAGAAATTTAGCATTGGAAGAAAAAAGAAAATTCAAAGTATTGGAAAGAGAAATAAATTTAAGGAACAAAAAATACTGAAAAAGAAAGGAATAAATGGAAATAGTGTTGTAGGTGGGATAGATAAATAGTATAAATATTCTGAAGAAGACATGACATTAGAAGCAAATAATGTTGTGGCTTCAACATCCTATCATATTGCAACATCAATTTCGCAAATGCGCATAAAACTGATTTCTGTAGCTTCAGTATGTGATCGAACTAGTGTTTCTGATAGAGTTGCTGCAGAAATTACAAGTGCAGCTCTTCAGAATATTGGTCTCATTAGTGAAGCGGACAAAAGTAAAGTAATTGATAGAATTGAGATTAGAAGAGAAAGGTCAAAGAATCGAAAAAACTGCAAAGAAGGCCATAATGAAAGCACTACAACAACTAACAAGGGACTTTATTTTGAAGGAAGACGAGACAAAACTGTAGTACATGGAAAGATAGTGAGCAAATATTACAGGAAAACCGTTGTAGAAGAACATGTGTCACTTATTGAAGAGCCTGGATCGAAATATTTGGGACATGTGTCACCACGTTCTGACACTGAAAAGGGTATTAAGGATAGCATTGTGTCGTTTTATAATGTTAATAACCGACCACTAGACATAACTACGTTAGGATGTGATGGAACTGTGACTAACACTGAAACTACTAATGGTGTCATCTCTTTACTATAAAAAGAAATAGGAAAGCCCCTATAAAGAATTATTTGTCTATTTCATGGAAATGAACTGCCTTTACGTCCCCTCTTTTGTTTTTTGGATGGAAAGACAAAAGGACCAAATGAGTTTGGTGGTGAAATAGGCAAGAAAATTGAGAACTCTCAAGAATTTACAATAACTGAATTCACACCAATTGAAAATAGCCTGCCTCCCTTTGAAGTTACAAGGGACTTAAGCATAGTCCAAACATATTTAGTGGAAATGTGCCATGCAATCTCTAGTGGTATGTGCTATTATGATCTATCTATGAGGAAACCAGGTAAACTAGCGCATTCAAGGTGGCTGACAATGGCAAATCACCTACTTCATTTATATGTGGGAACAAAATCCACCAGAAAATCTTTATACGATGGCAGAGTACATTCTTAAAGTATATGCACCTGTTTGGTTCAACATAAAGCTGAAACCATAATGTATTCATGGTTCAAATCACTTATGGAGACATAAAGTATTCCCGTTACCTCCCAGAGCACCTTCAGAATGTAATTGATCCACTATTCAAAGAAATGCCTAATTTGCAGCACCTAAAAATCTTCTGCTGTGCTTGATAGTTGACGAACGCAAACATGTGAGAGAGCTGGGCCTACGTCAACAACTCGAAGCCAGGACGTAACACAAAGAAGGAATAAGAAAATTAGTTATTCCAGCTATAAACTTCAAAGCTAAAGACCATATTGATATGATCACTTGGTATGACATCAAAGTAACAGAGCCACCAATGACCAAGCACATGAGTGAGGAGGAATTAGAACTGTTAATAACAAGTGGGCCTGCAGCACAAGCTCACCAAGACCTTCCATCAGTAGACTTTCCCCGTTATCCGCGTAACACGCAAGCCGTTGAAATAATGGTGAAATTAGTTACCGAATCGTCATTGGCCGTATGTGGGGCTTCTTCAAGAGATGGGTTTTTAAAATCGAAAATAGAATCGCAGAAATTGATGCCAAAATTTGAAACTAAGAAACATTTCAATATAAAAGTAAAGTGGCAATGTTATTCTTTAACAGAAAGGTTATTTACATTTTTTCCTATTATGTTGAATATTTTTAATACATACTTATATACAGTGAATAATTTTATAATGTAGTTAGTGAATGTTCCTTTTATAACACATGTGAGTCCACAAGTATAATATTTATATTTGTTTTGTATAGTATTGTATTCATTGAAATTTTATAAAAAAAATCACAAAAATGTGATATACTAACAAATATATTGCACTAAAATAAATATCTTCTTGGAAAACTTTTAACGGCTTAAATGAAAAATGTGCTTTTATATTTGCCAACAATATTATTTAAAGTATTTAGAATAAAAATTACAGGTCACAATAATTTTTTTGAAAATTTTATGTATTTTACTTAAGAGTTCATTTTTTTAAGGACCTTGCGTCATCTCAAAACATTTTCATAGAGCCTCAAAATTTTGCAAAATTAAAACTGATCCTAAAAGTCAACTTTTGCGCCCTATTAGAAAACTTAATTTAAAAAAAAAGTATTTTAACCCCTGTTTTCATTCCACCCTATTGGCCGTACAAACCAAAATTCCGGTCGTTTTGATTATATGAATGACCAAGAACGGTGAAAATGTGTATAATATTTAAAGAGAATGACTTAAACAGCCAGGCACAGAATTTCAGAACTGAAGTGTTTTTATTTTGCCCTTCGCATGAATCTTGATATCTGGAGTAACAATGTTGATTTAAAAGAAGCTGGCTAGACCAAAAATTTAATTTAAACAAATTTGAAGCTCTATGGACTAACGGCTTGTAATATGCCTCCACTTACGGACCACTCCTGCCATCTAGGAGAGAGCTATAGAAACCAAATTGAGAGAAGAGAAAAGATTTAAAATCCACTTAGACAGTAATGGCGGCTTAAGTGACGTTAGTCATTAGTCCACCCAGGTCCTCAATTACTACATTTCCTTTGAATTGATTGTGTTGGACTAAGATGGCCTGTATGTAATCAACTGATGTATACGTATCTTTTCAAATATATATATATATATATAAACTATGTACCGTATGTGTTTGAAAAGTACACATTACATGATAGCTAGATATTGGAAACTCAAATCTTCGGTTATTACGATCCTATAATATTCTAAATAATTGGAAGAATCACAAAAATATATATCTAATCAAAATATTAATTATTGTAGTGATCATTTTTTTCAAATAATGAGTTTTGATGTTCAGTTTATTAAAAAAATGGGCTTTGAAGTTCATTTTACCAAATAGTAACACAATACTCATACATAAGTTAAGCTTATGTTTTCATTTTACCGCTTAATTTTGAGGATATTATATTTAAAAGTAATGTTTTGTCTACCTCATCTATCTTTTTACATTCTTAAAAATACAGTAAGTTATGTTTCCATGTTGATAGTTAATTTTGAATGAATGATATTTAACACTACCGTAATATTAGAGTACCACCTATATTTTCACTTTCTCTCTATCAGACTCTATCACGCTCTCCCACACTCTCTCACACTTTATCCTTCACAC
The DNA here is from genome assembly GCA_902155825.1 of Timema genevievae. NCBI lineage: Eukaryota > Metazoa > Arthropoda > Insecta > Phasmatodea > Timematidae > Timema > Timema genevievae. The sequence continues at coordinate 111,428 of CABFWO010001482.1, read as the reverse complement.
ACACACACACACACACACACACACACACACACACACACACACACACACACACACACTCACTCTATAAAACATTCTCCCTAATATAGCCTTTTATCATTCTCTCTCGCATAATTTATCCCTTTCTCTCATACACTCTCTACCCTCTTTATCACATAATTTCTCTCACATTAGCTTTATTATATTCTCTCTTAAGTTCTCTCTCAAACTCTCTCTTTCAACCGCTCTCTCTTTCTCAAATACTATCTATTTCTCAAACGCTCGCTCTCTCTCTCAAACGCTCCATCTCAAACTTCCTTTATCTCAAACTCTCAAACTCAAACTCTTTATCTCAATCTCACTTTCTCAAACTTTCTGACTCAAACTCTCTCAATCTCACTCTCTCTACCTCAAACTCTTTCAAAAACATTCTCTCTCTCTCTCTTTCAAAATTTCTTTTTATCAAACTCGCTCTCTCAATTTTGTTTCTAACTCTTTCTCTCAAACACTCTCTATTTTCTCTATCTTTCACACAATATATCTTCCAAAACTTTACAAGCTTTCTTTCTCTCTCTTTCACATACTTTCCCTCACACATTTTATCACGCATTCTTCCTTACATATTTTCTTTATCTCTTTCACACATACACATACACTCTCTCTCTCTCCCCTCACACACATACACACACACACACACACACTCCTTTTCTCTTCTCCCAGTATTTTTCTCTCTAACACATACAAATACTCTCACTATAGCTCGCTCACACTCACTCGATCTCTCTCAATTGCTATTATCAGTCTCTTACGGCCACTTTTTCACACCTCACACTCACACTTTCATTTTCACACTCTCACTTACTTTCTCACACTCACACTCTCACTTTCACATTCCCCCACACACTTACACCATCACACATTCAAACACTTACACGCTCATGTTCACTATCACATTTTATCACTATCTCTATCATATATCTTATATATAATTTTCAGTTTCCAGTAATAGAAATTACGAGGAAATGAATGAACAGATATTGACAAACGAATACTCATTTTATAGATAAGGTGAATCAGGATGCCGGTAAAAATAGTGGCCTAAAACTAAAACCCAACTGTCCTAGCGAATTTTCCATCTTTTCCTTATCAGTTGTTCTCTTTGGGTGTGAAACGTGGTCCTAGCTTAAATGACGAAAACCAATTTAGGATGTTCAAAAACCACGTGCATAGGAATATATTTGGTCCAAAATGGGATGAGTAGTCTATTGTGGAGTGGATTAGATTACATACCATGTGTTCGTCACAAGACTTTTTAGGATAATCAAGTCTCATAGATTACGATGGTCAGAACATGCAGCACGAATGGGAGAATCTAGAATCCTGTTCAGAGTACTGACTGGCAAACCCAATGGGAAGAGAGCATTGGGAAGACGATGCAGATGGGAGGGTAACATTTTGATAGACCTGAGAGAGATCGGGTGTACTGAAATAGGCTGGATAGAATTAGCTCAAGATAGCGATAGGTAGGCGTGATTTTGTGAGTGCGGTAATGAACTCCTAATGCCATAGTGAAATTAAGTAAGTAAGTAAGTAAAGTAAAACTTCTAAGTGTGATCTTCAAATAAGGCCTACTTCTATTGTGTGTCCATACCTTGTTCTTACTTGTCTTATAATATATTTTAATTGTTTTTACATTTAAGTTTTCCTCTTTGATTAATTTCTATTGTTTCATTTATTCTATATTAGCTTTTACCCATCGTGGCTTCACCCGCAATAATTGATAAAATCTTTTAATTTTTAACTAAACTGTTTTGGTCATAAATCAAATTTTTTTTTTCAATATATATGCATTTTTTTTCAGTTCTAGCTCTAAATAATTTTGCTGTATCCTTACTTAAACATTTTAATTTTCACTTTTAAATATTTTATAGCAAAAGAAATATATATGATTTAAGTTACCAATTATTGATTTAATTTTTTCTTAAAAATTTTTACCTTCATAATTAGTAAGATAAATAAATAAATGAAATAATATTTTTTGCTAACTACATAGCTAAAATTACATCATATTTATTATTTATTAGTATGAAACTACGTTACACTAATTACTATTTACTTTAATTACAAAAGATTAAATCACAAATTCTTAAATAACATAATTTCAATCACAAAAAATATTATTGAACTTTTATCATAAAGATGACTTCGTATTTACACGTGCAAACAACATAATTTCTCTAAACTTTTCGCTTTGTAAAAATATTTTATAGGTTAGATGGTGCGTAAGTTTTCGTTTTGAACTGATCTTTACTAACTTTAAAAAATGGTGAGGTAAAGTAATATTTTAGTTATAATCACATTCATATTTACTCGTAAAATTAAATTAAAACTACAATATTTAATTTAAACATTAGTAATGTAAAATTAATGTAAAATCAAAGGTTGGGAATAGTCCTATACTTTATTCCAGGACATACCCTACCAACGTACAACGTTTCATTCAAATTCACTCAGCAGTTTTGGCGTGATTGATTAACAAATATCCAAACATCCAAACACACAAACTTTCGCATTTATAATATTAGTAAGATAATAAAAAAATATAGTTTTTAGTACTATCATATTCTATATTTTTAATTTTGACTAATAAATGACTAATAATTTATAATTTAAAATCTACCAATAATAAATCTTAATTTTAATTTAATTGCATTAGCTTTGTAATCATGCACTTTAAAAAAGGTTTTATGCTATTTTAACTGTACCAAATATTTTAATTCTTAAAATTGTTTAAATAATTTTCAACTTTTATTTTCAATCCACATAATATTCACAATTGTCAATCCTTACTCCAATGTCTGACCATTCTATATTTTACTCATATTTTTGACTAAATAAACTATCAATTTTTTTCAAGTCTTATAATAATAACTAAATAGCTTAGTAATTATCCATGTATTCATACGATCAACCCTATGTTCTACATCCTTCCCACTTGACAGAGAACTATTTCTAGCAAGTGTTATAAAAACGGTGACATTTTGTTGATATTGGAAATTCTAAATATATACTATATTACAAAGTACATTTATAGCGTTTCTAATGTAAACAGTATTTACTCTATAAAATTAAAGCATAAATTTCAATTAGATTTTATAAATATAGTTTAATTTCGATGTCTTGATTACATTTTTTAATATATTAAATATAATCTTTCCTAATTAATGAACATAGGTCAGGGTGTTGGTACTAAATGTGGACCTGCAATTAATATCGTACCGTCACCACAATAATTTCAAACTAGATTATCCTTGGTCAGACACACTAAAAACCTCTAATGGAGTGGGAAGAATTTCTAGATTTAGACAAAACTCTACTCTATCAAAAACGTGAAATAAAATCAATGATTATAAAACTATTCATTTCTAACTTCTCAGTCATAGAGAAAATTGTCTGGAAGGAAAACCTTTTAAACTTAATTTTAATGTTATAAGTATTGTTATAAATGATGCACCACGCAACATCCAGATGATGTAATGGACACCATCCAGTCTCTGGAAGTAGTAACACCAGCGGCCCATCCTTCATGAGACCAGCGTATATCTCATTACGAAAAATTAAACCTCCGCCCGAGCTTTCACGGGGCCGTGAATCTAGTTAAGGTTTTTGCCAACTTCATAATAATCATAATGTAGGGGCTCATCTCCGAGGTAAAGCCCCTTTAAGAACAAGTTTTACACCTGTAACAAAAACACTAGAGCTCAACTCCACGGGAAAACCCCTTTAAGAGCTTGTTTTATACCTGTAACAAAGACACTAGAGCTCAACTCCAAGGGAAAACCCCTTTAAGAGCTTGTTTTATACCTGTAACAAAGACACTAGAGCTCAACTCCAAGGGAAAACCTCTTTAAGAACAAGTTTTACACTTGTAACAAAAGCACTAGAGCTCAACTCCGAGGGAAACCCCCTTTAAGGACAAGTTTTACACCTGTAACAAAAATACTAGAGTTCAACTTTGAGGAAAACCCCCTTTAAGAGCATGTTTTACACCTGTAACAAAAATACTAGAGCTCAACTTTGAAGGAAAACCCCTTTATAAGAATGTTTTATACTGGTACAAGGATAATAGAGTTCAACTTTGAGGAAAAACCTTTTTAAGAGCATGTTTTACACCTGTAACAAAGATAATATAGTTCAACCTCCCTCAGAGAACATTTTCAGCGGTCAGTAATGTACACTGTGGGGAATACATCCTATTAATATTATGTTCATGTTTGCCACATACTTTAACAATACTAAATATATTTAGTTATATTAAACTTAGTCTTACGAAAAATAGTTACAACTGTAATTTAAAAGTTGATTTCGTTCATGTATAAACTTTACTGAATGAGAAGTTAGAATTTAGAATTAATGCATCTATATGTGTGGAGAGATAGTGGGAAATCTTCAGTACACCCAGCTGGTGCTCGAACGCATACCTTCCCATCACCTATTCCCTAAAAGGGTTCAAAGAGCGGGGTAGGTATAGTATAACCAATTTCCGATTTTTACATTTATCATAAGAGCTATTAATTAATTCGAATTTAATGTATGAGGGTTATCAAAATAAAATGCTTAGAAAATCCCCCTCCACCGAAGGAATTCGGCTGAGATTAGAAATGAATCTAGACCTCCCAAGTCAGAGCCCGAACAAAGCAGCTGATATGTGAGACGAACCATTTTACATTTTTTAGATTTTTTTAAAGAAAAAAGCCGCTATTTAAATAAATCAAAAGCAATCGAGCTAGAACAAGTTTAATTTCTCTTAGATAATGTTAACACAAGGATACACTAGGACTCTTGGCTCGTTTCATGACGTCACAGTGCGTGCCAACCAGCTACTACCAATGCGTGGAAGTATGCGGCGCTCTAGTGTTCTGGTCACACATTTCTTTAATCTACAACTTAATTTAGAATTATTATTATTATTATTATTATTATTATTATTATTAATATGTAATGATTTCACTTTAATTTATTGTGTTGTTTCTTGTGTTAGATACATTTTAGGTATTTAGCGGGTAATATAAAAGAAGGTAAATATTTTGGACTTAACAAATAGGTTTTTATACAATATTTCTGATAACATTTAAGTTAGATCCAATAAATGAATAGACTAATTACATAATAAATTATTATAAGTAGGCTACTTAATTTTTTATAAAGTTAAAGTCTCTTTTGTTTGTAAGCCTAAGCGAATACAATTTTTAAACAGTCAAATTGGAACTAAGTTTTTCAACCTTTCGTTTTTTTGATGACTTCTCTTGTGTACCTGAGGATTTATGTTTGGCTTTTAACATTATCTCTTTAATCATTTTCTGTAGTTGTTTATCAATACGTTACTAAAAACTAAAACACATTTCTCAATAAAAACCTCATAGCTTGTTCCACAAGGTTTACAGGACTCAACATTTACATTTTATAAACCATCCATTACTAGTTTGATCAAAATGTTTCTTTGAGATTTGTAGGTTAAAAATAATGCCTCATATCTCTCACCAATTACTACAGTGAACACTTTAAATCTAGTAAATAAATCTTAGTGAAAAATTTGGAAGGATATTTTAGGGAGCCTCGGTCAATAACATTGAAGTAACAATTTTATTGTCGTAAAAGAACTTCTTAATGTACATATTTTTCACTTAAAAGCAAGTACTCACGGCAACCATGGCATACACACTTTTTCTAAGTGATATTGCAAATATATTAACCTGTATAAATAAGACCCAACAAGTCGTTTTCAGAAATATTAATCATTAGTAAATTATATTAGTCACTAGGAAATTGAAATGTCGATATTCGTGGGAGTTTGGAATCGTAGTTGCTTTTGCAACTGGGAACTCAACACGACGTGGGCATTACTTGAAACAAGAATCCAAACAAGGAGTGTAAGCATGGCAATGTCACCACGTTATCACCGAAGCGGAGATTGGCTGTCAGTGCTCAATGCTCAGGTTGGGCGCGTCAAGTGACGCGGCAATGGGAGTGGTGGGGGAGCTTTGAGGCCTTGGTTAACGTCAGAATAATTATCAAATGAGTTATAATGAAACAATAACAGTAATTCCATTCCTCTTCTCACAGTCACGTATCAACTACAGCGCTCAGTGGTTGAATATGAAGCTAGGCCTGTTGTAAACTAGATATTATATTAATACTTCAATATTATAATCAAAGCCTTGATGAACACAATATGGCCCTGTATTGGGATTGAACGAAAGCTTTCTTGAAAATATTTGATCCCTAATGGCCGTTATTTGAATTTAATATTAGCCAACAAAATAATGTTGTTGTGTCCTCCTTTGTTCCCCAACACATTATTTTATGTAATATACTCCTGGCGCCAACACCCCCCCCTCACTCCCCTAGCCATGCGCCATCAACTACTTAGTAGGTCACAAGCAGCCACATAGTAAAATTTACTGGAACATTTTATGGAAAAATTTCCGATTGAAATTTTACTGGAAAATTTTCAGCTCTGCCTTTCCTGTCAGTATTATCACTAATATTATCATTCATTTGTGCACTCAGTTTGTGGACTAGATACTATTTTATTTATAAGATTTTTTTTTTAAATCTATTAATTGCCATCATTGGTTTGTGATTGCCATCTCAGCCAGCTCAGTATTGTACACAAAGGAAACACCAAAATGATGGCGGACGTATGTTTAACTTCCTGGTTTGTTATAGTTTGATGCGGCTTAACAGTGCCAAGGGCTTGTCAAACTGCTAGCTCATATTAAAGGGCTATTGTGATAGTACAGAAGCCACCCTCTAAACAATTACTAAATAAAACAGATGTTTAGTAGGTGAGTCTCGCTCATCACTGAGTCTCACCAGCATTCTCTTTAATGTGTGGATATATTATGACTAGTAACAAAACAATCCCGTATGTTCACAAACTTCATTTAAGTCAAATATAATGTATAATTTCATTCGTAGATGAATACACACATTTCACTATCCAGTAATATTCCAGTTTATTTATAAACTTGTCCGCCATGTCAATCACGTGTTATTTGCACGCGGACCCTCAACCGCTACCCACGTCATTTCAACGTTTATTTACACGGATATTCACAATACGAATTTAATTTAAAGAGGAACTTCTCTTTAGAGAAGTTTTAGATGACAATCTCTCTTATTCAGTGTTGTGCAAAATACCTGACATGTTGCAAAGCTATGTTAAACAATAAGTATCCAGACATTTTTTGAATAATACAGTTACATTATTACAATAATGTAATCAATATTATATTAATCAACTTTATAGCTAACTATTGTCATATTAAATGTACTAAATTGATTCACAGAATTCTTTTTTTGGGGGGAGGGGGGGGTCTCCAACAGACTCATATATTTAATTATTTGTGTATTTCTAAAATATTCCTTTCGAAGAAATCGTTCATTATAACATCTTGACCATCCTTGTCCCGTCTTGTAGAAGCGTTTAAATTAGTCAACCAATAACATTGACCAGCATTTTGAAAATAGCTCAGTGATGTTTTCTAAGAAACGGATATTTTAAACAATTTTTTAATGCTAATTTCAAAAAAGACCTCCATTTGTTTTCATTACGTTCGGTTTTTTCAGAAATTACAAAATAAAATTTACTGAAACCCCTATTATAAGATGGTTTTACTCACTTTTCAGCACAAGTTTGGCATGATAGCCTCAGAAGCTTATTGTACTCTAAAGGTCAAGAAACAAATGAATTAAAGAAGCGTTGCCAACATGTGAATGTATAGTTTAGCATTAATACTATATTTATAAATAAAATTCAATTTTTAGTGAAATTAGGTTGTACAAGTTATATATGCACAATATTTTATTGATATTTTAAAGAAATTTGTAATATTAATTACAAGTCATTATGCTTTATAATTATGAATATCTTGAAATTATAACAAACATATAAAAATTCAGTACATATTAAAATTGTAGACATTTGACTCAAAGTTATACTTAAAACTTTTTTAAAAACAAAGGATGACGTATCATGCATGTTTCGTATTTCTGTATTATTTTTAGAATTGACAGAACAAGTTATTAAATTTGAAAAATTATAAATTTTGAATTTCTTTCTTATCTGTATTTCCCTGTTCCTTGGTTACTGCTGCAAGTGCTGAAACGTTATTTATACGACATGTTTCGATACTACGGCGGCATCATCCTCAGGTCGGATATTGAAACTATGTAATTGAGTATTCCCTGTTGTGTGATTAAGGAGATCAGCATAATAACTCACTTAAAAGCAGCTGTTAGCTAACAAACATAGAAAACCCTGCAGACCAGTGTATTACACTCACTACCAAGCAGCTGGTCAATGGTTGTGTGTTTAAGAAACAGGGGAAAGCAGTGAATACAATTGCCAAATTAAATTAACTATATAGCTAACCACGAATACGGTGCTATAATATGAAAATGTGTGCTGGCAGGAATTTGGGCCTAGGACCATGGAGACTCATTGGGAAATTTAGACAAAGATCAGGAGTTTAAATTCCTGTGTTGGTACAATTTCATTTATTAGGTTTGTTTTGGATTTGGAAGGATAGCCAGCACACATACCTTTGTGATAATGGAATAGAAATTGTTTGGATCGAACACTAAAAAACACTATCCAAACAATTTCTACTCCAGTATCACTAAGGTAAGTGTGCTGGATAACCATCCTAATTCAAACCATGATCTATTCTAGTGCTCTTGTCCAAATAACCTTAATATTTATTAGATTTGTAATTTTTTATTCCATTTATTAAAAACACCAATATAAATGTCTTATTGAATATTCTGCTATTTATAAGTTGGGAAATCTATAGCATTTTTAAATTTTTTTCTTTTTGTAAAAGTTTTACGACCCTTTCCATGCTATCCGCATTTAGTTACTATTGAGGAGTAGAGAGCTAAGGAAGAAGGAATTGAGAGGAAATGAACCTTCTTTCGGGTGAAAGTAGAGTGAAAGACAGCATTTATAATAAACCAGCCAAGCTACACCCAGGATCACCAGCAAACCAGAATAGCCGAGACACGTTTAGTCCTCGTGCCCAACGATGAAGGTATTGATTAAATTACTTGGTTTAGATAAAGGTTTTTTATTTGACAAGTCATTAGATAGTAACCTATTTGATATAGATCAAATTATATAGTTGAGAATCAAATAGCCAAAGTTATTATATAATACAGCTTTTAGTGAGGATTTACTTCATCTAGATATCATATTCTGAAGATTGAAAAATGACACCTGGACACGAAAATCGAACCCGGGACCTTTGGCTTAGTACGCCAATGCTGTGAATGTGGCTGCGTTATCTGATAGCTAATGTTCTTAATAAAATAATACATTTGTAGCCGACCATTTCCACACGTCCATCATAGACTGCCTTAAAATATGAGTGAAGAATGACCCTGGGCACGGGACGATTCCTGGATAGCTCAGTGGTTAGAGCATTGGCATACTAAGATAAAAGTCCCGGGTTCAATTCCCATGTCCAGGTTTCATTTTTCAATCTTCAGAAATTATTACTAGTTTTAAGATATCTATTTATACGGGTGTATTTGTGATTTACAAGCCTAGTCCATCAAATTGATAACAACTGTGTTCAAAACGTTTCTTTCATCGCGCAAAACCAGATTAATGGAAACACGGAACAGTTTACAATTCCATGTGAATTGATAGCTCGGTTTTTATGTGCAGACAAACTTCTACTTTCCGGACATATGAGGTCTCATTGCGGTCTCATAGAGCCCTCACTTGTGCATTGTCTTTATTTACACTATTAGATATATTTAATATTAGCCAATTAGGTAGCATGGGCTTTAATAATTTTAACATAGGTTCATTTCTCGATGGTTCCAATTGTTTGAAATTTTAACAAATTGAAAATAATAACTTTTCAATCCAGGAATGTATTAATATATGGGTTTTTTTATAATATTTTTATAGAAACTAACTTGTGGACTACCCCAATATTATTATTTTAAAATAATTAACATGCTAAACTAAGATACTTTCACAGCATATTAACCAATTATGTTGTGAGTAGGTGAATATTTAAATTTAAACACAATATGTAAGGGTTTTATTACATGAAACATATGCTCATTTAATAAAAGGCAAAGCAAGTTTATGGATATACCTAAGGGATGGGTTGTGTAAAGGTTTTTACGTAACTTAAATATTGGTATTGATTTTTAATACTTTTCATGTTTGTTAAGTAAATAACTAACTATGTTTGGAGAAGAGTTTTAATCAAAGCAACACATTTAATTCTTAGGTCAAATAATTAGATTTAAACATTCCCTCTTTTAACTAAGAAGAGAAGTTTTAATGAATTAAACTCTTTGAGATAAGTAGTTTTCGAATGATGGCGTACGAAACTGAAAATAAGGTTAAAACCACAGAAATATTTATCTTGTTGCCAACATATCCAGAGTGGTTTGGAGAACTTACAACGTTCCGGGCTAATTCTTGTCATCATTCATCTTATTATTCCACTATAACAGCATATAGACCTCACGCGCCACAATGTTTTACTAGTCTAGGGAGCTCGTTTTGCTTTCTTTTAATGTACTCGTTGTTGGTGAAATCTCGCTCTTTTAATTAAGAGTAACTTTTTAATATTTTATGATTCGTAAATAACTGACTGTATTTTTGTTGGTTTTATTTGTTCTGTAGTTTTTAAACGCGTTTTAGTCTGACAAAAAAATGTTAGTGCAGTATCTCATATCATGTTTTAAATATTTGATTAAAATTGCTTGGATTACTTTTCTCGTTTACAAACTAGAATAAAACTCATACATCCATTAGGGTCTTATTTATAGAAACTGTCTACAAATAGTTATTTGTATACCATCCATATAATAGAGTATGATTAGGATACGAACTGAGCTAATAGATTATAAATCCGTGTACAAAATAAGTTAGTCTAATATAGTGTGTGTGAGTTTATTTTCATTCAACGAGATATTTACCTTTAAATAACATTTTATTCATGAAAACCCTCCTAAGCTGAAAGTGTTTTCCTTCATTCTTTCATCTTTAAAAGGAGTACGGAACAATAAATTTGGAAAGGGAGCTCTATATAAATCAAGAATATCTCAAAGAAGGGAGTTAATACAACTCACACAATTAAATCTAAAAATTAGACATAAAGGGCGGAGATATCTATCATTAGTGTAGTAAACAATAGCTTCATTAAAATAGGTCAACATCTTACCCCTTTCAAGTAAATTATAAAATTAATGCATGTGTTGGTGAAATATATACTTGTTTGATATTATATATGTCCTGAAATTGCTTAGAAAAAGAGTAGAGAGAAATTTAATTTGATGACATTTCCAAAGACTAAATAATCCGGGAATAAAATCACTGCCTTACGTGCAAAGAAGGTTGGAATTAAAAAAATGCGAAAAAATGTATTAAATGTATCATGAGTGAAAAATATGGGTTGTAAAATAATCATAGAAATAACAACTAATGGGCTAAAAAGAATTGTGCCATATATTCTAAATTGAAGTATACTTGTAGTAATAGAAGCCATAATATTCATAGTTAGGAATGTTTCATATCATCATATGATCAAATAGTGTTAAAATCTAGATCCAATTGTATTCATGAGACTGTACAGTAGAATTTACCCAAATTAGTATAAAAGAATAAACATCCGAAATGGAAGCTTCTAGAAGCAGGATTAAGAGAATATCATATTGAACAAAGATGTCAAACCATTGCAAAGTTCCTCAGTTCCAATATTCTGCCACCTTCCAAAGGCTTCCATAAAAACATATTTTGTTCCTTGGTATAATTAGGGGCAATTGAGGAACGATGCTATAGAAACCCCAAAAAAGGACATGGTAAGCGATAGTAATAATTAGTAAAGCGTTGAAGTCATTTGAAAACTAGGAAGCTGTAATCCATGTAGCCACCAACGGAACACTTATAAGGTACTTGTACACCCCTACACTGTATCTCTGATTTAATTGTAACTTTACTTTAATCTACACTAATAAATTCAAAGTAATTATTGTGCAACTGTGTTATCTTATCAAATATTTAACTATCAATAAACCCAATATAATACTTTGTTAGTGCCCTTCAGGATGTGGGAATTAGTTACAAATATTATTAAATCTCCAATGGGTGAAAAATATTGGTTAAAATACCCATTGAAATATCTCATGGATAAAAATAATTGGTAAGTCTAAATAATTCTCATTGAAATGTCCAATGTGGGAAAAAGTTTGTTAAAATACCTGTTGAAATATATCATGGATGAAAACAATTGGTAGGCCTAAATAATGCTCATTAAATATCCAATGGCTGAAAACGGTTGGTTAAAAATACTCATTGAAATATATCTTGAGTTAAAACACTCATTGAAATGTCTAATATATGGTAATCAGTGAGTAAAAATATTTAATGATATATTATATTATGAGGGGATAAAATTTTTAGTGTAAATAAAACTGGGCTAAATATTCTATACGAAAATCATTTTTTGAAATTCATTATGTGAAATGTTTCGTGTATGAATCCATGGGATTATTTTGTTACCTTTTTTATATATTCAAAAAATTTATTTTTGGGCTATATTTTTCTTTTGTTCAAATTTTAATACATTATAACTTTGTTTTCTGTTTATATCTCCTGTAAATGTCACTGCTCATTCTTCAATGTACTGTTGATCTTATTGGTGTTATGTTTCATTTATATTATACATTTGTGTGTAACTTTGAAGTCCGTAGGGATTCATAAAGGGTTCCTTGGGCAACATGGTTTTCATGGGCACATATATATTAAAAATGGTGGGTAACATTGTGCCCTAGACCACAGATGCCAAATCGGTAGCTCTGAATCTGTAGCCAGGAACTGTGACCACTAGACCACACAGGCCAGTAGCTCTGTATCTGTAGCCAGGAACTGTGACCACCAGACTACAGAAGCCAGTAGTTCTGTATCTGTAGCCAGGAACTGTGACCACTAGATCACAAAGGCCATTAGTTCTATATCTGTAGCCAGGAACTGTGACCACTAGACCACAGAAGCCAGTAGCTCTGTATCTGTAGCCAGGAACTGTGACCACTAGATCACAGAGGCCTGTAGCTCTGTATCTGTAACCAAGAACTGTGACCACTAGACCACAGAAGCCAGTAGTTCTGTATATGTAGCCAGGAACTGTGACCACTAGACCACACAGGCCAGTAGCTCTGTGTCTGTAGCCAGGAATTGTGACCACTAGATCACAGAGGCCTCTAGCTCTGTATATGTAGCCAGGAACTGTGACCACTAGACCACAGAAGCCAGTAGCTCTGTATATGTAGCCAGGAACTGTGACCACTAGACAGCAGAGGCCTGTAGCTCTGTATCTGTAGCTAGGAACTGTGACCACTAGGCCTACAAAAGCCAGTAGTTTTGTATCTGTAGCCAGGAACTGTGACCACTAGACCACAGAAGCCAGTAGCTCTGTATCTGTAGCCAGGAATTGTGACCACCAGACCACAGAAGCCAGTAGTTCTGTATCTGTAGTCAGGAACTGTGGCCACTAGATCACAGAAGCCAGTAGTTCTGTATCTGTAGCTAGGAACTGTGACCACCAGACCACAAAAGCCAGTAGTTTTGTATCTGTAGCCAGGAACTGTGACCACTAGGCCACAAAAGCCAGTAGTTTTGTATCTGTAGCCAGGAACTGTGACCACTAGACCACAGAAGCCAGTAGTTTTGTATCTGTAGCCAGGAACTGTGACCACTAGACCACAGAAGCCAGTAGTTTTGTATCTGTAGCCAGGAACAGTGGCCACTTGATCACTTGACCACTAGGCCACAGAAGGGGTATTTTTAAAAGAGTTTCATAGAGACAATCAAATTATAGATATTTACCTATGTAAAGTAGGTGAAGGTAAGGTTTGGGTTTTTAATCACAGAATGGTGTATTTAAGCGTTTTTTTAACAAATGTTTTACTATTCTCCGCGCAAATAAGAATGCACTAATATAGGATATGTTTTACTCATCCTTATCACATGAGTTTAAATATCAAGACAACTAGGTTGGGTAGTAAAACGAGGTGAAAAACGTGAAAAAAATCCAAAGATTCTTATTTACAGCATAATCTTGTTTTTTTAAGTATGTGAAAAGGGTTTGGGGTGTTCCTTCTCTACAACTGTTAATATATTCAGCCCTAAGTCTGTACTGTCACTGTTGAATATCAGACTGATGAGTTCCTTTTTCAATCGATTTACATTTATTTTATTTGTATCCCCTTTGATCAGCTTTTAAAAAAAGCATTGTTTACTTTAAACTAAAAGAAATCATACTACAAACCTGTATGCATTTTCTCATAAAGTGTATTATAGCATGGGTTAACATTTTTAAAAATCGTTTTTCAGTTAACTAAACTTATGTTTTACTAAGGAAAACAAATTTACAATATTGTTAATCATAATAAACATATGCTTCATATTTAGCAAATTTGTTCAAACTACTTTAAAAAATTAAATTTTCAAAAATAATTTATTTGTAAACTACTATCAAATATATTTTTAGATGGAAACAAATATATAGAATTATTAATATTGTTAAAAAATCACCACATACCATTTTTGTTGAACCAAATAGTTGGAGCCATTTTTAAAGCATTTCAAATTTCTAAGATATCAGTCATTATTAAACTACCCAGAAAAATAAAGTAAATATTTTTATTTGTCATATCAAAATCTCCACCGATTGCGTTTTTAACAAAATCGTTACAGCAATTTTTGAACAAAGTATGCTTGAGTGAACCTTCAAAATTTCAAATATAGATAATTATAAGTTTCTGATTCGATAAGTTTATCTCAAAATTCGAATTTATTATTTATACTTAATTAACAAATTAATTTATTCAAACTGGAAACCATCTACATGAAAGAGTGAAGAGAGAAATTAACTTGAGTTCCAGGTCGTAAAGTAATCACGTGGAGATGATTGTTTGTGTCAGGGAATATCTTGTACTATGATTAAAAATGTGGTGTGATCTTTATTTGATTTTTAACTTTTTAAGATTAGTGCTAGTAAATTAATTTTTTAATAAAATGTTTATTAATATTTTTTTGAAACATGTCATTATTGGATTGGATTCGGAAACACAGATTTGATTTGAAACATATCATAAAAGTAGATTAATCGATTCAGATCATAACCGATTTTAAAAATAAAATATTAGATACAATTGTTTTAATCATAAAATTTGATTCGGATTAGACTCAAACTAATATTAGGCTTGAGATTTGATTCGTATTCTATTTGAGTCAGTTATCCAATACTCGGATTCGATTCGAAATTGAGAATGATGTTTTCGCGCATGTTTAGAAAAATGTCAAATTTTCAACAACAAAAAATCTCTCATCCATACACTCTACTTAAAATAATATCCACCCACAAATCAAGTATACAGTGCTATTTGTCATGTCTACATTCCCTAGATATTCATTTTCAAGAGCGTTACAGCCATCTTTGAATAATTTTAAATTTTCAAAAATTGCTATCAGCAAACTACCCTTAATTTAAGAGCTCAGGTAAAATAAAAAAAAGCTCTGCTCTTTATATAAATATAAAGTATGAACAAAATATATTAAACAGTTTAGGATTCATGCCCAGGGACAAACAGACAATTATATAATCCAATTTGAGGGAGTGGTGGGGCTAGAGGAATCATAAAACGTAAATATTTGTTATAATCTCGAGATCTAAAACTGTAATAATAACATTACATTATCTTTAAATAAGAAAGCAAATACACAAATGGAAGCGCCGGTATTTACCGTACGTGCAGAACAGCTCCTACTTTCTAGCTAACTCCTAACATCAAAGACGAATAGAAGATTCATACAAAGTTTAGTAAAAGTCAATTAGAGGAATGGAACGAATTTAATGTTCATTTTTAATTGAAAATATAATCAAATAAAATCATTTGCTAACATTATAAAATGCTGTTGTACAGTACATAAAAATTCTTTCAAATACAAATTATACTCTGCAAAATTAATAATTTTATTTTAAAAGTCAAATACATCTTGTCTGTCAAAAGTCACGTAAGGTTTCACTATTCCATTATAATTTAAGACCAACATTTTTTATTTTAGATTTTCAATTTTCCCTGACTAATTCTTTTGTATTTTTGTTAATTAAATTCTTCGAACAAATAAGGCTTAGATAAATAGAATGAATCTCGATCAGTAATTAAAAATTTAACGACGTCTACGTTTACCTTGTTTGCGTTCTTCGAATAGAAGGGTTCGAGCAAGTAATTTAGCATGGTGTTTCTAATTTGTCTCTTAAATTATAAATTAGATTTGCTTGTGTATTGTGTGAAGGGGGAAAAATTGTAAAGCTTTTAAAAACAGTTGTTTATTTATATTTTGATATTAAATGATTCGGAATGATAATTATTTATGTGGGAAAGAAATAAGGCATTCATTTTCAAAATGAAATGAATCGACTAAAATAAAACGTAAAAACCTCTTTTATTATATGTAGCTAAGTATTAATTAAATATTTTAATTATTTAATATAGTAAATAGTTTTAAATACTGGTTATTTTCTGTGAAATATAAATTCAATTTTCTATAAAATATTAATTTTTAATCAAACATTATATTATATTTATTTTATATTTTTTCTATCAGTTTGACCCGTTCTTCGCAGGGGCAATCCAAATCAAATTTTTATAAAATAAGGTCTTTCAACATCCAGCTGCCCAATTTTTTACTTTCTCTCTATCTTACAGGTAGAGAAAGTATTGTGATCGTCAAAAATTTCGAACTCGAGATTTTGATGAATTTTGACGTTTCATGACTTCCTGAAACCGAAAAAGTGGTTTTTGAATTTCCGTCTGTCTGTCTGTCTGTCTGTCTGTACCTCCAACTAGAGCCTAAACTATTTTACCGATTGAGCTGAAACTTGATATCTAGGGTTTTCATAGGGTTGCCCCGAGGGGTTTTTGGAATTGGATATCTACCCCTAAAATTAAGGGTAGTTTACTGAAGGGAAAAAAGAGAAAA
>CABFWO010001482.1:73672-92935 GCA_902155825.1 Timema genevievae | reverse complement strand
CTCTTAGGAGAAATGTTTGCATAGCAATGATCTATCTCCATTTTAGACTCAATAGTCAATATTTACATTTTTTATTGGTCAAAATGTATAAATGAATAATTAAATATCAATGCGATGACTTGAAGATCTGCAACACCTTATAAAATGTTAAAATTTTAACCAGAAATCGAAATTTTAATACGAAGTGTTGACCCTTGTGGAAGACATTAAACTGTTTGAAATGCTCTTAGGTGGACAAAGATGCGCCTCTTTTCTCATTGATTCTATATCATTGTATATTATTTTATGCGTGTTCTTATGTGGAGTGGTGATGATACAATGTACATTATTCCGTTCAGAAATCTTACGAGTTCATAGAAAGAGAGAGAAAGTCTGTGCGGTCTGCCGTACCATTTTTTTTTTATAATTCCTCCTTGTACAATACCAAGCTACATATGACACTCTTAAACTAATTATGGAAATCAATAATCTATAGTAGAATAGATCTTTGTAGTGCAGTATTACCTCACCAAATAATGCCATTAATTGACAACTCAATATTGGTCTGATTAAGATCATAAGATAAAATAAACAAAGTAATATACATTGTTACATAAACATATTACATGAAAGCTTATCACAGTTCACCAAAGATCATAGGTAGTAGATAATGTTCCAAAAACATATTTATTGAAAAATAAGCCTCGTGGTTTTCTTGTTCATGACGCGTCATAGAGATCCATGCTCTCCCAGCTGCAGGAGTTGTTTATTTGAATTGTTCTGTCAAATATAGGTTGTAAATAGTTTTTCCGTATTTTTTAGCCATTTAATTCTCACCGTATGCTAACAGACAGTTTCTAAGATTATTTTGTTAATTTATTATTAGTTTTTTATTTGTCCATTTATAATTTTAACTTTCTACCACATCTTGAAATTTTATATTATTATTTTATAAAATTTTGAGCTTCCCATTTCTTAATAAATCTCAATCAATTGCTCCCTCCCCAACCCTATTTTACTATCATTTTGAAATTAGACATGCTCATATTCATCAGTCTATTTTGAGAGTGTCCCGCTACATGCATGTAGATATTTCTACCTTATATCATACCAGAAAGTGTTTTGTATTAATTTTGGAAATTTGGAGGATCCCATCACCTATTTTCTTTCAAAACAATTAAAAACAATATTTATTAATATTTCCCCAACCTCAATAAGACATTTCAAATTGCCAATACTTAATTGTATAGTAATACCTCTAAATTTATAGCAAATTTTCATTTTATATATCACCTAAAAGTGTTTATCTATGTTCTACTCCTCTTATTCCTGGAGTCACACTTTGGAATCTCAAATTTTCAGATTTGTATGGTAATATGAATTGGGCCATACATCATCATGCCTAGTTTCAGTTTCCTACCACACAAAGAAGTAGTTGTATCTATTATTTTAATACATTTTGAATCCCTCTCTTCCATTCCACCATTTCACAATTAAAAATTTCTTAATTTAGAATTATTTTATTATATGGCGTAGTCGTTTTACCTTTCTGACAAGTTTAGATTTTAAACCTAATCTAAAAAATATGTTCTTATTATAACCTCCTCATACCCCCTTCCCGCCCCCTCACCCCCCATATTTCCGAAGCAAAATTTTGAAATTTACCTTGTTTTCTGGTTATATGGCGTGATTCTTTCTACCTTGCTGCCAAATTTCAGATTAACAGATCTTCTATAAGTGGCTTGGATTTTTATGGATAAACACACAGGCACACATACATATTTACTTTATGTTTTATAAATATACTAGCAGTTTGACCCGTTTTTGAAGCGGATAAGCCTCATCAAATTAAGACTTTTAACATCCAGCTAACAACATTTTTAAAGTCCCTCCTCGTACAGTTCTAAGCTAACTCAAGCGATCCCAAACCAATTATGTAAATAAAAAAAATTAGATTAAATTCTATTTTGAAACAAATGCTTACCTAACCCCCAAACTGAGTACATAAACGAAAGCAATCCATTGACAAGGCAATCTTTACCTAAGCATGATAGTAAGAAATGTGAAATGTAGTAATATACATTGTTACTGACACAAGTTGCAAAAAATAGTCTAGCAATTTACTAAAGAGTAAATGAATTGATTTAGTACTATTACAGAGATATGTAGAATAAGTTAGTATCATGGTTTCCCAAAGAACATCACGGTTCACCGAGATATTACACTATAAGTTTTTTATATTAATTATCATATCACTCCTATTTGATGCTAGCTTATCCTTATATATTTAGCTGTATAATCACAACGTTGAGGTTCCCCTTTAAGATTATCTCTACTTTATGTGTTTCTTATTTTTAGGATTTATCATCTGCCTAGACAACATTGAAACACTCTACCAAATTTAAAAGGTATTTTTCCTATTAATTTATTAGTTATAATACCACCTATCATCAATTTCCTGGACACCTATTTTGAAATTCCAAATTTTTCCACTTTTATTTGATCTGATATTGTCCTTTTACGCGCCTTTTGGATTTGTTGACCTAGGTTAGTATGGTCTTCCTTTTTTTTTTATGTAACTTGTGTCTACTTAGGTAAGAAATACAGCATAATATTATTTCACATTAAAAGTTTGCATTTCAAATTTTTGTATTATTTTTCTGTAATCAACATTCTTTAATATAGTTCTATTAGAAAACTTCCTGGGATCCTGCGGCCTACCATTGGTCTGAGGACCACACTGTCCTAGATTTCCACCCATCTAGGATACATCAATGTTGGGAAGAACTTTACTTGAAGTCTGTTTCCGCTTTAAATGAATGTATACTTTGTTAAGCCTATGGACGATCGTTGATACTTTACTTACCGTCATATTTCACCCAGAAAGGTCTAGAACGGTAACAATTGAGGTCTATTTTCATTAGACGGTGGTACCATCTATTCGCTCCATGAATACAAACCTTCACGATGATGAGGCACGAAGATTTCCCCGCGGAGGGCAATACGCGGGTTCCAGTGTAATCAAAATACGCCGCCTTAAACGTGATAGGATACACAGACTGGCAGATTGTATTAGACTGAGATATTTTAGTTCCACAAGGACCTGTTTACTGATGATATTGGTGAGTGCGTAATAACGTATTAAGACAACCTATACACACCTGTGATCACACAAACAATGGTGTCAATATAGTATTGTTTGAATTGTTTTTTGGGCAGGTTGGGGCTTAAATGCCTATAAGTTGTAGTGCGGTGATTTTTCTTAAGCAGTTTCTCAATTAGTCTCCACTAAAATTTGGTTTCATCTCCTTTAAATTCTACCGTCATCATCTCATTAGTGAAAATATGCGGATTGACCGGGTGGGTAATAGGACGTGATTGAAAAATAATTTAAAATTATATAAATATAAATCTTTTATGCTATATTTACCTTATTCTGTAAACTAACTATATTAGAGCTGAACATCCCTGGTTTCCGGCCTACTGAACTGATGGTTATCTTTGTCACCGCATCATCTCCAAGTCATCTTCAGTCCAGTTTATTGTGAGAGGGATGCCTTAGACCATTATACCACTGAAGTTGGTGTTTATATGATGGTTCTGGGTTTAATTCGTGTTGTACACCAAACAAATTTATCAATGAAAAAAATCTCTCCCCGCTTTTTACTACATGTTCGGGCTATATGCGTGCTATTTCCGCTAAATAAGGAGGGGAAGGTATATTTCATAAGAAATGTACCCGAGTTTTCTTGAAGGAAGAATGACAGACAATTTAAAAGAAATAGCCCTCATTCCATTCTGCCAGGATAAGACCTCCAACCTCTCACTCACTGATTAACCAGATTAGACAAGCCTAACATCTAGTCCGCTTGCGAAATGATTTGGTTCATTGTTAAATTACCTTAAGTTACCCTTTAGAGTTCAGACGGTACATCAACAACGTGAGGTTTGGTTGTTGTGTTATAATCATGTTGATCTAAGCCTTATACAGTGAGTGCAGGCAGACGTTTCCTCGCGGTAGTAGAAACAACAGGAGATTCTTCCAATAAACACAACTATTTCTCAAGAGAGCTATGTACTTTCTGTCAATAAACATAACTATTTTTCGAGAGACATACATTCTGTCAATAAATCCACCTATTTCTCGAGAGAGATACATTCTGTCAATAAACCCAACTATATCTCGAAAGAAATACATTCTGTCAATAAACACAACTATTTATCGAAAGAGATACATTCACTCAATAATCCTAGCTACGAGATAAATTTTTTAACAAACATAATTTTTGCTGTGAAACAATTTTTAATCTATGACTTAACATATTTTTGCTCTAAATTAAGCCTTTTTAGGAACGTTTCTTATCGTTTGGCTGCTATAAAAAACACTTTAATATACAAATCAGAGAGTATCGAACTTTAGTTATTCGATCGTTTGGAGTTCCATTGGCAGTAAACATGCGGTTTCACTGGCCTACCCCACAAACTCCCAGATTTCAATCGTCGTCAACGGTTGTTACTAGTTCGTCTGATTGGGCTGTCAGCTACTTTCATACATTGTGGTCAACGGGGGAAATCAAACAACGCGAAAAATATTGTTTTCACCTACGAGATTTAGCAAATTCAAATTGTCGCACCTAACTATCGCCCAGCTAGTATGTTTATATAATGCGATAACCCACAGATCATTCATGTTGTGTGGAATGTTTAGTAGCCGCGACACTACCTCGCGTAAAGTAGGGCTACGAAAAAAACTGGTTAAATAATTAGAAAATGATATATAAATATACACGATGACGTATAACAACTCATCATTTAAATATTTTTATTCATACACATTGAGATTTATTAATCTAACTTTAAATAACCTCTCCACCATAGTCATGTGTTTTACAAATGAACGTCATCACCTTTTTTTGGTAGCATGTCTTACTACCCATTTGGGCTGTACATCTATGTAATAGCTAGGCTAATGGTTTTAGGGATAAGTAATGTTATATTTCAAGGAAGTCTATCCACATTTGTGTGGAAAAAGAGTGGAAAACCATTTGGTAAAGCAACCCCAGTACACCCAACTGAGATTTGAACCTTGACATCCCCGTTATCGGTAGTCTAGTCTACTGCGTGAGTAGCGCTTTAAACCATGTGGCCACCGAAGTGGGTCACCCACGTATTGTTTATGCTTTATATTTATTTATGTCTAATGTTTGTTTGATAGTGACGTGGAACTAAAAGTTCCGTTATTCATTAGGAAATACGCTAAAGTGTTCATTCCTCTTTTATTACAATTAGAAAAACTTTGACTAGTGACATAAAGTTTTTACTTTGACAAATTTGATATTCATACAAAACTTATTTTATGATTTTACAAAATGTTAACTTACTGCCAATGAAAAATAAGAATAGATAAAATACGATTATTACAGATCTAAGAGCATATTTTATACTGAGTAAAATAATTGAATTCTTTATTTAAATTATGTATACTTTATTAATTAATTTCATTCTAATCTATTCTGTTACTCAACAATCATATTAATTGTATAAGCGTGTTTAATTTTATATACTAAAAATATGGCCGATGGCAGTTTATCTTATAGCTTTTGCAGACCGTAAACACTTACAGGAAAATTAGTCCTCCTAATTGTATAGGACAAAAAAAACTTGGAATCTACGTTTTCAACATTCCGAATTTTGAATTTCATTATTTAGAGGTGAAAATACAAATTTTGTCTGATCTTATTGATTACCATACCTTAAACTCTTAGTCAAACAATCGAGTAAGAACTGTATTGTCATAGTCAACGTTTTAACATTTTGTGATTAGCTTCGATCACATTTTTATTGGAAGAGTCTGTACTGGACGGATCCAACACAAGATCAAAGAAGTTTATTTCCTTCTTTCTAGTTTTTCAAGCTCAGCCAACCAATCTCTCCCAGTTTCTCGGCGAGAGTATTTCTTAAATCCCCGTGCTTCTGAGGGGGGTAGGGGGGATGGTAAGGCAAAGGAGATAAGCCCAAGCTGTGTTCCGGAAGTAGACTGGTCATTAATTATGTGCTGGCAATAAATAACATTACTGGAAGAGTTCGTATCTTCATGTGATCTCTTTCCCAGGATCTCTCTCAAGTTCCACTTCACCTGCCGACACGGGTGAAGTGCTGGCTAGTCTATAGAGCAGGGGACAACTTGTTGAAAGAGCGCGTGGGAAGCTGCGGTGCTTGACATCCGCTCCGTCAAAAACACCTTTAACAACTATAACTGTGATTCATTATAAATATAAATATGTGTTTGTAAAAGCATCACGTCATGATACTCGTCTACGGTGTCCACATATTTACAACAACGAGGTCGGAATGAGTGAAATAAAATTAGGAGTAAATGTAACCACATTTGTGTGGCAAGTAAAGGGTAAACCGTTTAGTAAAAACCAACTCAATACATCCGATAATCCCTATCTCCCAATAAAAGGAAAGTCAAACAAGATGACAATGACCCTCTAATAATACATCGAGATTATTTGATTTAAAAATGTGTTCGCCTTAAACTGCAAAATGGTCACTACCTTAAGAATCCACTTTGGCAGTCGAATGGTCTACTATAACAATAGCTAGATGGTGAGAAGATATGGGGTTCGAATCCCAGTCTGATGTACTAAGAATGTTTTTTCCTAAATGGTTTTCCACTCTTTCTTCGGGCAAATGCAGGTAGGCCTAGACGGGGAGATTGTGGTTTGATCCCGGTTGGGTGCAATGAGGGTGGTTTTCCAACTCTCCTTCCAAGCAAATGCGTGTGCACTTCCTCTAAATTAAAACTTAATAATATTTAACACATTAGCTTAACTAGTACATAGGCGTGTAGCCCGAACGGGTAGTATGACGCGGTGACCCAAAAATTAATATTTAATATGTCGGCCTCTTTGTCAAATGGCACAGGCTTCCAATAATTGTGCAACACCAAAAAAAATTACATTACAAAACAAAAACTAAAATAATTGAAGTAAAATTAGCAGCGTATATGAAAGGAAAATAATGGTTGTGATAGTTAAAGTAATATTCAAATTTAGACATTAACTTGAGTAAAAATAGATATAAATTTGAACAACAGTGGTTTTAGCTAATTCAAGGCCAGACAAAAGACCTTTAATTGCTATACACAGAATGATTTAAATGTTCCTTAGATACTGGCCCAGGTTCGAGAAGCTTGGAGAAGTATCATAACTGGACCTGCCAAGACACCAAGAACATCAAGAAATTAAACCTTAAACCTATTTAATCTGGTTCAAAAGGATTATCAAACGCGCTCTAGATGAGAATGAATGGCTGGTTTTATTCTGCTTGATCCCTAAGCTGGGTTAGTAGTGCGTGTTCATCCATGTTTTAAATAAGTGAAATAAAGGGAATTCTGTGTAGGGGTGGGGGGGGGGTCATGTTTTCACAGAAGAGTAGGGACTTAGATTGCTGAGGGTGGGATCTTTTTAGTGCTCAGAAGTCATAGATATACCTCAGTCAAACTACCATGAACACGTACCTAACATAACATCACTGCTTCCCTTGAGGAAATAGATGTCCAAACTTTCCAGTACAATCTTCATGTCTACAACCTGGTTAGGTAAGTAGTATTCCCTTCATATGAATCCCCAAAGTTCCTTCTTGTGTACATTCTGTCACAAAACATATGTACACTTCCACATGGAGAAATATTATTTAAATTAAATTTTACGGTGCACCGCACAGACTTTCTATCACTTTAACCTTAAAAAGAGACATTTACTAGAAACTAATAAGATTTATGAAACGATATGTTATACATTGTTGCAGAAACACTCAAAGAGCATAAATTAACTAATATACTCTGATAAAGAATCATTGAGATAAGAACATCCTTGTCCACCAAATAGCATAACGATCAATTTCACATTTTAAAGACCTCCAAAAATAGATATATTTTTATATGTATATTTGCTTATAGCTAAGTAGCTATTGGTTTTATGAAAATATATTTCAACTAATGTATTTAATATAGTTTAGTCAACTTGACATTGAGATTTTTTTTTGTATCTCAAATAATTACAAAATTATTATCAAAAGTGTAAATGTTTGCTTATATAATATGGTGAAGTACCCCCAAAGTTATTTTTATAGAAAAATGAGAAATTGCCATTATGTATGTAACGTTAAACAATTCTTGTTACAAAATTTAGCAATAATTTTATTGTTTTTAGGGGATTTTGAGAAAATAAGTGATTTATCTTTTTGCCCTTCAGCAAACTACCCTTATTTTAGGAGGTTATATTTAATCCCAAAGAATTCTTAAGGGAACTTTATGATAATCCTCAATAACAAGCTTTAGCTCAATAGGTAAAACGGTTTCGGCTTTAGGCTGAGATAATGTAGATACACACATACAGACGACATCGCGAAAACTACTCTTCTGGTTTCAGGGGGTCATGAAGTGTCAACATTTATTTAAAGCTTGAATTAGATTTTTTAAATGATAGCAATAATCCTCTCTCCAAAGGGCAGAGTATAAGTAAAAATGTTAACTCATTTATATATTAACATTCCCAGTCTCTTTAAAATAGCTGATGGTCTTTAAAATTGTACAAAAATTGAGAGAAGAGATTAAAATATATATATATTAAAATTCAATCACTACATTAAGCCTTAAAAACTAAATTTTAGAAGATTATATTAATTTATAAGACAAATTATTTACATTATTGTAAATAGAATATGTTTTAAAACAACTAGTGTAGTATGTTGTAATGATACTGTTTTGGGCCCCTCTAATTTATTTGAAAAGTCATGGATAAAGTATATCTTACTTTAAAGAACTGTATGTAAATTTTCATTTTAATACATCATCCATGAAGGACAAGGCAAAATTGAAAGATTTAATTTCAGTACAATATTCTAAATTCAAGTTATATCTTTATTATTAATTTCACTTTAATTAATTATTTTTATTTTACTGAGTTTCAAATCCATAAGGCATTTTAAGAAGTAATTTCAAACATTTTACGTATTAAACTTTTCTTTGTTTAAAAACTTCTTCCGTTCTATTTAAAAGTGTGGTGATGAGTTGGCCCCCTTTTTGGCCAAACAGTGTTAGGATAACTAATAAGAAGCTTGCCTTCACAACATCACACTGCTAAGAGCTCTACTATTGGTTATTTTTAACACTAAACACAAGGGGTCAAAGAA
Organism: Timema genevievae; assembly: GCA_902155825.1. Taxonomy (NCBI): domain Eukaryota; kingdom Metazoa; phylum Arthropoda; class Insecta; order Phasmatodea; family Timematidae; genus Timema; species Timema genevievae. The sequence goes on along the minus strand of CABFWO010001482.1, from coordinate 83,755 downwards.
GCAAGGGGTAGGTCATATTTAAGGGATGGAACAGCTTCTGCGTATAGCTAGCTCACTCTATAGCCCTGGCTCTTCGCGTCAGTTAGTTAAATGAGTAAGAACTATGTAATTTTAATGTTGAATTTAAAATATTAAAATTGTTATTAACTAAATAAATCCTATATAAATATTGAAATTTACTAATTTCAACAATTATAAACAAAAAGAAAAGAACTAATAAGTAAATCCTACTGTGGGCTAGGTATATCATCGGGGGATCACATAGCCATGTGATAACAAGTGCGTAGTAAGATAACTGGTATCCCAACCCTGGGGCGTGTGAACGTAATAACGGTAACGTAAAACTTGGCGCCCAGCGTGGGGCATACACGGGTCGTCATCATCATCATCATCATCATCATGAATCGTAACGAAAAAACATATTTATATTAACATTCTTTGTTTGCATAGTATTGTAATATTTCCAAATTATTTAATATAATTATTAAAATCCATTATTATTTTATACTAAAGAATGTTTATATTGGTCTTAACACCAATTAAACATAAATCATAACATCATTAGTGTGATTATTAACAAGTGATAACAAGCTCTAATTAGAATATAGAATTTATCTTTGGTTAGAAACCGGGTTATTTTTACTTCGGAAACCCTTTGCCGTCTAGCAATTCAAGTATAAACTAAAATTCAATTATAGAGAAAAAGTATTTCTTGAATTGTCACTATGACTATTGTACCTGAACTACTATATTAGCCCTACTGTACTATGACTACTATACTATAACTATTGTACTATAACACATTTTTTATATTAGTAGTGTCCAACCTTTTGTAAACAAGATCCACATTATCAGGATGAGGACTATACCACAGGAGCATAGCTACCGGGGGAAGGAGGGAGGGAGGGGGTGTACATTCCCTTCAGGTCAATGTTGCTCCCATCAGTGAGGACTATGATTAAATGAGTCAAACATAGAAATAAAGAAATATTCCTATGCTAATATTTTAAATGAGTCAAACATAGAAGTAAAGCAATAGTCCTATGTTAATATTTTAAATGAGTCAAATATAGAAGTAAAGCAATAGTCCTATGTTAATATTTTGAATGAGTTAAATATAGACATAAAGCAATAGTCCTAAGAAAATGTTGTTTGAGTAGTAATTGGTGGTACCTAACTAGTGTTGTAAGACATAATAAACCCCCTTCTACCTGTTTACAACATCCCACACTCGTTCAGAGCGAGGTGTACAATCGAATTTTAAGTATAGATCCTGGAGTCAAGACACTTTCTGATTTGAAAGTAAGGCGAGCTCGTAAATAAATAGTAAACATAGGTGTTGTAACCCCCCCTTTTTGATTTAATAGGTTCACCACACTATAAATAAAAGGTAGGTTGATTACAAGAGAGTTTATTTTTTTATTCATAACATACAACTCGTAGAAATATAGAAGTGAGACATACAAAAAGTAGTCGAGTGAAAAAGTCAACAAGGACTGATTGAAATTATAAATAATGGGGCAAGACCCCAAGTCTTTGAGAGAAAACAGTATGACAATAATAAAGAATACATATATAATTGACCCAGCGCAGAAGGCGACTAACCTAACCAAAAAAGAGGTTAAACAAAGACAAAAAGTATAGGTGTACACAACTCATCGATGCCGATACAAATTCGACATGAGCATGTTAAATGATTACTAGCTGCCATTACAAACAATGAATTAAATCAACCTAATCAGTTATAACAGACACCATTCAAATTAGATCAACCTAACTATAAACTTGGCCGAAGCGCTAAGTGCGCGGGCTCGCGGCCCCAAAGTTGAACAACAAGTTCTACAATTTACAAAAGACTAAACCCTTAAAACTTTGACAAGCAAACCAAACATTTCAATAAGTTTAACGTTAAGAAAGATAACTAGCGCCCCAAGATGGCGGCGTAATAAATCCCAAACCCGTCCGTGAGGCGGACAAGGCGGGTCTGCAAAAATAGGAAACGGAGTTTAAATATCAAACAATCCATAATGGCTGACAGGCAAATTCAGCAGTCTCTAAAGAAATTAAATTTGAGTAACGTATAAATAAATAAAGCCGAAACATATAAATTTTGAACATGAAGAGCCAAACATAATTTTGATACGACGGAATATAGACTAAGTCTAAAGCTAAGACAAAGTGTCTCACCTAATTGAGCGCAGAGAAATGAGTGACATCACTACACAGTCCAGCCGTTATATACAACACAAAGTCTGTCACGTGTTCACATACGGCGGGAAACATAGATGGGACAGGGGAAGGGGCGTGCACATGCTTCGAGAACCTTCTCGTTCAGCCTCGTAATAATTCAAATTCACGCGCCGGTGGATAGGTCTTATTTCACCAGAACACAGTCGTTGGCGCATATGGGACTGCGCAATCTCGATGTTCATTTGTTCGAGTCTACCTCGGAGTTGTACTTCGAGCCACGGACGTTTAGTAGTATACATGATGTTGATGAGTGCGCGTATGTTTTCGGAGCGGTGAAGCAGGCCAGTCAAAAGGGGGACCAGGCTAGGTGAGTCCAAACTGTCTTCTTTACATTCATGTCTGTGACAACGTCACAGTGTGTGCAGCTATAACATTGGTTACTTTTACTCTCAAATAATACTAATACATTATTCTTGTTAAACAACTCAAGGGTTGGTTAGATGAGATTTATATTCATCCAGAGCTGGGAATACACACATTCAACCCTTCTTCTGGCTAGTGGTGCCTGCACCATATGGTAGAAGTCACATGTATTATGAGAGGCCAGGAAGTGTGGTGGCTCCCTGTTGCCTTCCAAACTCAATTTCTATGAGCAATTGCGAAAGGTCCTACCAATTTACCGGAAAGATATTTTCCCCACTCACATTCCTTCCAGGATTCTCCTACATGCCACAATTGACTTGTGAGTGATGGCTCTACTTTCCCTCCAAAGGAAGTTGTGCCAGGATTTTTATCGTTCAAGAAAAATCCGTTGAACACGAATGGTTTTGAAGCCATGAACATCGGGTCTTGAGGTGAGAACTTTACCCCAATACCACCAAGGTCGACCTTAGTACATTGCATAGCTATAGATCAATCAGATGATTCCAAAGCAGTCAAAAACTGCTCAAGTCAAATCAGATGAAACTCTGCATCCAGACAAATATAAGAGTATTTAGAAATACGAAAATTAAAAACTACAAGCATTTTTTAAATTATTTATATTTTTGATACATTCCGAAAATGAACGGGGAAGGAAGGGTATCTATCGAGGGGGCCCAGGACCCTAACAGTTTTTGATGATACATCAGTCTGGCCAGCTATCCTTGCGACATTCATTCATGTCTGGAAAACAAATATCAAAACCACAACCAAACACATTCACTGTTTGTGGTATATAATAGATTGTTGTGGAGCCCGGAGAAAGGACAGGTTTCTAGGAACTACCAAGTATTATTATTCGTGAAAGGGTTACGCATGTTGTATGAGCATTAGAGTCGCGACTATCCGTTCTAAATTTGCAGCACTCCGGGCCGGATAAAGGAAAAGCTGGTTAGTATGGAATCAAAGTGTAAATAAATTTCAGCATGGGTGTGCCTACTTTTTTTAAATGTCCACAGAACACCTAACTTTGTTTTAATAGAATCTGCACATTTTCTGATTGCGATGTAAAATAGAAATACAGTAATAATTTCAGGGGGACAGTAAAAATTAAACGAGATTTTATTTTAACTCTTTACTACACAGTACTATATTTTGGAAATGGAACATCGGCCACAAAGCAAGAACCACGAGTGAAAATATAGCGTCAAATGAACATAATTATAAATTAAGTAAATATTTTATAGTGGATATGTACCGGTTTGTTTATTTTAATACGCACATGTTGACACCGAGGACCACGGTGGATAATACGGAGCACCAGAAAATCGAAGCCCGGATAATCCCGACTCTAGTGTACTTGATTACAAAATAATAGTGTTGAGGTGTGTGAAATTGTCTCTTTGTTATATTTAAAAAAAAAATACCAATTGCATTCTACAAAAAAAATATTTTTTAACGTAGTACCCTAAATATCATAGCTAATATTATTAAAACTTTACTAACTTGGATAAGTGCGACAGTATTTCACAACAATCTTTACTATAAACAACCACACGATAGAGAAGATAAGTGTTTTTTTGGACCGATAATAATGTTGCGCCCCACATGCTCTTAGAGCACTAATCATTTTGGGAGAGGTGCTGGATATGGTTTACTACACCTATCAACCTAAGAGACATAGAGAATAGTGGGCTATGTTTATGTGCACAACGAAAATGGCAAGAAGGCGAGTGACTATAAATAAAGCGGAAGTTGCCAGAAACCCTACCGACCCCTTCCCTCTGCCCCCTCCTACATACCACTCTATCCGGCTGATTTAGAGGTGGTCCATCTTATACTTGCTAAGCCCGGCAACCCCAATCGCTAAACCACACAATTGGATGAATCAGAACTGAATTAGCAGAGGAGTTTTAAAATTAGGTTTGATCTGCATCGTATTGCATATTTATTGCGAACTTTATATAGCTTGATTCACAGGTTCACTGAAAATACAGAGGAGAATAAAGCTCTATTCCTATTCAATGTGAACTTTATATAGTTTTATTCACAGGTTCACTGAAAATACAGAGGAGAATAAAGCTCTATTCCTATTCAATGTGAACTTTATATAGCTTTATTCACAGGTTCACTGAAAATACAGAGGATAATAAAGCTCTATTCCTATTCATTGTGAACTTTATATAGCTTTATTCACAGGTTCCCTGAAAATACAGAGGATAATAAAGCTCTATTCCTATTCATTGTGAACTTTATATAGCTTGATTCACAGGTTCACTGAAAATACAGAGGATGATAAAGCTCTATTCCTAATCATTGTGAACTTTATATAGCTTGATTCACAGGTTCACTGAAAATACAGAGGATAATAAAGCTCTATTCCTAATCATTGTGAACTTTATATAGCTTGATTCACAGATTCGCTGAAAATACAGAGGATAATAAAGCTTTATTCACAGGTTATTTGAAAAGAGAGAGCAGAATAGAGCTTGATTCACAGTTTCTCTGAAAATAGAGAGCAGAATAAAGCTTGATTCACATGTTATCTGAAACTAGAGAGCATACTAAGACTTGATTCACAGGTTATCTGAAAATAAAGAGCAGAATAAAAGTCGATTCACAAGTTCACCCAAAATGTATTGCAGAGTCTGAATGAGTGGCGCAACAATTCACTTGCTAGCAGAAATGTATGTTGGCTCATAATGATTTGCATTACAAATTAGGAACAACCTATTATAAACTAAACACATTAATAATAATAGAATGGATTTATCAGGATATTTAAGGCTATTGTCACAAGATATTAGTTTTAATTAGGGCTGTTTTGTGACACAATTCAATACACGAGATTCTCACTAAACGGGCCATTTCAAATAGTTTCAACACACTTAACGAAGCTGTTTAACTGTCTCTAGTTAAAATAACCTGTGCGCTATTTAAAGGAGCTGGTTAGCTATAAGTGTTGAATTATATTTTATCTCAATCCGAGTTAACAGAGAGGATCGTGCTGAAATCTTGTGATCAATATGTGACCTTTCTGTTCTGCTATTATTTTCTGATGAATATTTTAATCCACAATAGTTAGCGAGCAGATAGTCGAATCTTTGTAACACTTTGGAATGATGGTACACAACGATTAATTGACTTTTTAATTATTTAACTAATCATTAGCTAGCCTTCATTGTTTAGTCCTAGCACATCTATTACATTTATATTGTTTAAGTTTTTCCCAAAATAAATAATTTATTCACACTTTGCATTTTGAGGGATGTGGCCTAGAGCAACAATCAGCCATGGTTGATTAAATACAATATTAAAATGTTTCAGTCGATATTAAATCAATTCTTATTTACTAATTAACTATTAACTTTGAGGCCTACAATTTTCTGATAGGTGTGTAGGCCTTGCCATTCTATCCTCTTTTAAATGTTTAATTTAATATAGATGTTTGGCACCATTTTTCTTTTCTCTACATACCAATATCGTTTTCTCTCCTCCATTATCCCCCATCATTTTGTTTCTATTCTCCTTTTCTGTACATTTACCTTTCTTATCTTGTGTTTTGTCTATTTTTCTCTTATTTTAATCTATGCTGCCACATAAATTTACAAAGCTACCATATTTCCAACATTTTTAGAACAAAAAAATAGCAATCTATTCAAAGAAGCTGGCCCATCTTAACAGCCATGTGGCATATTTACAAACATGTCTTAACCTAGGCCTAACCCCAAAGGGTCTGACTATACATTGGCCTATATCTGGGATGCCGCCACAGATCAGACCCAACATAGTACAATTAGGTAACCTCACCTCTTTAATCTTGACATCCCAAGTAACATATCACTACTGCCTGTTAGCCTACCATCATTCTCAACAACTTATTTAATTTTGTAAAACCATCTCTTTTTCATCTTCCATACTCATTCCTATAATTTACATTATAATAAATCATTCAGTGAAGAAAATGAACAGTATGATACAGAATAGACTGACGAAACTTTCCACACTCTGCATCAAAGCAATAATCAAGGGACCACTACCTGCACCCACACCCCCACTCCCACTCATCAAGCAACCACCACTCATAGAAGACAAAACCCTCCCTCACCTGCCTTTTTGGCCTCCACACTCCCTCTCATATCAAGCCTTCTTCACCCAAACCAACTGCATGTCCTCCTCCAATACATGCAATAGACCATCAACCATCATCAACCAAGCTATGAACATATCTGACCAATCTCTTACTCTTATGCCTTATGCCAGGAACTTGAGTCTCAAATACTTCTTTAAGAATAACCAGGTTAACCAAGATCAGAACTAGGTGGCAGATGCAGCATTGAAGATGTTCACTCCAACCTCCAACTAAGACTCCCTCCATTACCTTCAGACAATCTACTTGAACATTATATTGCTTATGTCTTGGCCAAAGTGACAGAGCCGTCATTTACTAAATCCTTATATACGTACTAAAACCTCAATAATGATGAGAGAGAGATAGGTCCTATCAAGGCTTAAAAACAACAGAGAAATTATAATCCTCCCTGCTGATAAAAGATCCCCCACAATGATCCTTAAAAAATCCACCTATATCACAGAAGCACAACGACAACTTGCAGGTGAAAATATTTACAAGAAACTGGACCACAGCCCTACAAGATAACATAACAGTGTAATCAAGAACTTTTTAAAGTACATGGGCCACATCAGGGTTTCTTTTCTAAATCATTAGAGGTCCTCACAGCCCGTAATACATCCACACATCTCATGTCCAAAATTTACAAAAAGGAAATACCTCTACCAGGCTGCCCCATTGTCGCTTGTTGCGGAACCCACACCGATCGTATTTCAGCGCTGGTCGACTCTCATCTCCAACCTCTGGTACAACAGCTTACCTCACACATAAAGGACCCAACCACTTTCTTAACCACTTATAAAGCGTTAAAAACAAAATTCCCCTTGATGCATACTTGGTAACCATAAATGTCAATTCAATTTACACTAACATACTCCACACCCAAGGAATTTCTGCCATGGAACATTTTACGAACAAACGATCACCCAATTCCAAGCCATCTACCGCCTTTCTAGTAGAATCTGCTCGCCTCATACTTAAAAAAGAACAATTTTTGCTTCTTGGGCAGACACTACCTTCAAATCCTAGGCACGGCAATGGGTACAAATATGGCCTCCTCCTACGCTAAACTTTCATGGGTAAACTAGAAATAAACCTTTTGCAATCCATACCATTGCAACCGCTCTGATGGATGAGCTTTATTGACGACAGCTTCATGATTTGGACAGATTCTGAAACTAATTTACTACAGTTCTTGAACAGGTTAAATAATCACAGAACCCTCAGATTCACATGGGATATTTCACAACACCATGCCATGTTCCTGGATCTGTAATTGAACCTTCATGAGGAAAATACAGTCCTAACTAAATCTACCAACCATCAACAGTACCTCCATTTCCAAAGCAACCATCCTCTTCATGTAAAACACTCTCTAACCTATAGCCTAGCTACCAGAGCCAAACGTTTATGTTCTGAGTAAGAATACCTTAACAAGCAACGTCAACAACTATTCAAGGCTTTCACAGCCCTGAGATACCCTAAGAACATAGTCAACAGTCAAATAAACAGAGCCCTATCCAATTAAGAGCTTATCAAAAAACAACATTCTGATGACATACCGCATACCACTCAGTATTATGAAGGACTAGAAAATTCAGATTTATACTAAACATAGGCTACAGTATTCAAAACTAATCACCTCTCATACAAAATCTTCTCAACAGTGCTCCAAGAATTACAATCAAACGCCCCCATGATCCTTGAAGCATTCTGGTTCACCCTGAATTTCCCAACCCAACCATAAATATCAACAAACAACATCAAGCCAAAGGTTCCTATCCTTCCAACAAACCAAGATGCAATACCTGCAAAATTCTCTAACGTTTCACCTCATTCAATGGCAGACCCACACAAATGAAATAGCCCATAAAAGGCCACTATGAATGCTCCAAATAAAATCTTATATACCAACTAAAATGCAACTACTGCTTTGCTGAATACGTTAGCCTCACCAGAGGGACACTCAGACAATGAATGAATGGTCATCGTTTTGATACCAACCACAACAAACCTGTAGCACGCTATGTCTAAACACATAATTCATATTTTGACTCATGCTATAGAACTAGAGATATAGGAGCCCTCCCCAATAGTTGCAATGCTTCCCAGCTTCATAGATGGGAACTTGCTCACCTATATTTTACCAAATCTAGGCACCCCCCATGATCTCAACCTTTGATAATCTTCTCTCCTTTTCTTCCAAGTAGGCCTACTTACACCAGTCAGTAATTTCTATACAAATAATAATAACAGATAATATAATTTAATAATTAGATAATTAAATATAATTTAAAAACTACATTCTATCCATCTATCTTATAACTGCGAATTAAATCCCATTGAATTGGTGTGGAGCCATCTGAAGAGGCACGTCGCACAACACAATGGGATATATTTATTTGACTTAGGATATGTGTTCTTGCCATGTTTACTGTACCTAATACGCTTAAGACGAATCGTGCATGTGATAAATTCTTCATGGGCCGAATTTATTTCTCAACGGGTAAAAATGATAAAATGACCCCCTCCTAGAAACCTTTTACTCACAAAATTACTTAAATATACCTGCATTGGCCACCAAAGCGCCAATTGAGCTTGGACCTTTGTGGAGGCAGGACCTATGTTTGTTTTGAGCTCAAATTACTACCGCATATTTTAAATATGTACCTGAGTCATTTTAATACAAAACTACCAAGTTTGAACCCCCAAGTTTAGTGATTCCTAGAAAATGTTCCTTATCGTTCTGACTTAGTTGTGTGAGACATTAAAAGGGAATGTTAGTTGACGAAGGGGGGAGGGGTTGGTGTTGGTTGTACACACCAATGATTCAAGGCTATACACGGGTTTCTTGTGACTGACAGCTGAAAACTGTTAGCATATTCAGATTACTTACCATTACACAAAAACGATCACAAACAAATAAACCGTCAGAGAATTGTAAGCTTTTTGGATATCACGTGGAAGACCTGAGTTCAAATCCCAGATGGGTACACTAGAGTCAATTTTCCACATTTAATTCTGAATGCTATTACTGTAGAGATGATCAAAAATAATAAAAGCGGGGTAAATAATTAACTCCTGATTTATGTCACGCTGGTTCACGAATGTACCGAGCTGTGGTGACACGACTGAATCAAACTCCATAGTCATAACGTTGCTATTTGCCTCAATGACTTCTCTAAAACAAAATTTTTATAAATAAAATAAGCTATCTTTAAAAAAGGAATGATATTGTTTATCAAATGTAGGATATTTCCCATATATATATATATATATATATATATATATTTATATATATATATATATATATATATATATATATATATATATATATATAT